>CM047805.1:11230310-11235310 GCA_026214975.1 Gentiana macrophylla
AGGTTATATGTTGCGATTCATCTTGATTAATTATGTCAATCCGAATATATTATCAATACGTTGCAAAATAGAAAAAGATTCATTATAATTAGTTTTAATCATGATTACCAGAGTCGATCATTCATTTTACCAAAAGATTAACTAATTCAGATTCATATCTTGGCTAGACATATTTTTAGTTTAACATAGTGATAGCTATAATATATATATATATATAAATAAACAACAAAAGTAATAACTTGATAAAATTATCCGTTAAGTGCAAATCAAAGCCGTATTCTCTGAAAATAACAACTTCTTCAATAACAACTTTCTCGGTAATTCTCTCGAGCATTACAACAGTACTACTTTTATTTATAAATATAAAAAACATATATATACATACATAGACATATGTATATATACGGGCCCAAAGATGAAATAAAACGAGAAAAGAGATGAAGAACGGAGATGAAGAAGAGGGGAATGGAAGAAATGGGAGGAGATGAGAAGAGAGGTCTTGGCCAAGAGTGGCTAAGATGGGGCAAGAAAGATCAATGGAGATGGAGGAGTTTATATAGGAGAAGGGTGTATATGGGGAGGTTTATTTGGGAGAGGTGAGAAGTTTGTTGTGAGGGAGGTTGTATTTGGGGAGGAATTATCTCCATTTAGCATGTGGGATAATCTTGGAAATATTTGCCATCATGTGGAGGTGGTGAGTCATGTAGTAGCATGTGAAGTTTGTTACAAGAAATCATTACATGCCACATGCAAGTAACATGCAAGGAACATGCAAGGAACCTCCCTAAAATCTCCCGGTTCGTCCCGAAGTTCCAGCTGTTCGGTATAAAAATCATAACTTGAGTTGTAGACCTCCGATTGACGTGATTCAAAATGCGTTGGAAAGCTCATTTAAATATCTACAACTTTAGTCAAGAACTATTCTCCAGAAAATGCCTCTAATTCGGGTCAAATTTCCATCGAAAACAGGTTACGGTAGAAGCGCGTAGGAAAAATAATTTGATCCGTTGAACTCGTAAGCTTGTGGAATTTTCTTCTTTCCCTCAAAATCCATCTTTTAGGCTTCAAAACATGTCGTTACGTGGAATCTTGGTCAATATATAATCCTGCAATGAACCACCAAAATACCAAACGTAAATCCGACATACGACACTCGATTACTAAACCGTACAAAAAACTAATAAAAACTTATAAAAATACGATAATTTATATAATAACTACTACTTATACATTTGAATAAAACTTAGTAATTTTGACTTGATTTGATACAATAATGCTCAAAATGGTATCAATATTGGGGTAAAATGTCGTAATAATGATCATAAATTTATCTCTCATCAACAACCTTGGCAAGAGCGGCGTTCCGCAGAATATATGACTCACGCTCCTTTAGGTTCTTTAAATTCCGTGGGCGGCGTAGCTACTGAGATCAATGCAGTCAATTCCACCCAGAAGGTAATGGGTTACTCCTACAGCACGCCCTTGTACAATGCTCAGGGCTCTCGGCTGAGTAGCAGGAGCAACTTTTAATTTATTATGAGCCCAAACGATGGATTCAATAAGTTCTTGCCAATAACCACGTCCAATGAATAGAAACATTAAACTAAAAGCCCATATGAAAGCCTCTCTTAATGGGCCTTTTCAATTCAAAACAAAAACGGAAAAGGAATCCGAAAAAACCCGCTAGTGGAGGAAGACCTCATAGGGATAAGAGACATAGGGCTAAAGAGAGAGCCAAAAAAGGATCTTTTGTGTATAATCCTGCATAATCTCGAATGTTATCCGTTCCGGTACGTAGACCAAATAATACAATTACTTTTCATGATAAATTAGTTAAAGTCATAAAAAAGAAAAAAAGAAATAGCATTTAAGTTGATTTTTATTGACCAATTAGAATTGCCACCCAAGATCTATAATTTATTTAAAATGTCAAATATATATACATTATTAGACCTTTTGAATAACAGGCAAAATCCTAGATTTTTATTCGTATTTTTTGAATTGAAACTAATTTTTATTCTAAACTCTCTACGATATTTATGAGGTAAAATAGTTTCGGGAGAAAGTAAATCAAAAAAATTCTTATCAATATCTGCTTGGGTGTACTCGTAATTGTTTGGTTAGAAAGAGAAATATCTGCAGGTATACAACAACGTATTGGGCCCGAATACGCGGGCCCCTTAGGAATTCTTCAAGCTCTAGCAGTATTCTTTTATGTTTATTTGATATTTTACTATTTTCAATTTAACTTCTCATTTTTTCTAGTTTTTTAGATTTCTTTTCATAAATTTCAAAAAAGATATATATAATTCTAATAGATTTCTGATTGGCTGTCTTGTATTTCTAATAAGTTGTTTAATAGTTGGCATGTTGAATTGGATAAATAAATCAATGAACAATCCCGGTCCTAGTGAAAATACTAGTAAAAGTGAAGATTCACATCGAAAAGATACATAAAAAATATTCAGAGTTGGGGAGGTCGTGATGATTCTAATTATAGTAATGTTGATTTTTTATTAGGTGAAAAAGATATTCGGAATTTCATCTTGTTTCCACCTTTCCAGTCATTCTTGATACAACTTTTAAATATTTGATTTTTCGTTATTTAAATCGAGTATCTCCGTCACTTGTAGTTATTTATCATTCAATGAATGACTGATAAAAAATAAAAAAATCCACTGATATTAATCTAATAAAATGAAAACTGTGAAAACCCAGAAATATACATACCCAATTGAGATGTGATATGATTGCATCACGATGTCTAAGCACACGATCTAAAAGATCATTATATCGAGTAGTTGGGTCATAGTCTCTTACCATAAAAATGGATGCATGCGCAGCAGACCCAACTATGAGAAATCCACCAATCCACATGTGATGTGTGATAGTTATGAAATCGTTAGCACCGCATAAAAACATTCCTCCTAGGGTAGCTGTTAATATGAATAAGAGAAACTCCGTTATAGACATTTCTGTGCATTCAATGTACTCTACGGATAGAGGAACCTTCGGTTAATTTACTTCAATAAAAGATAAGAAAATGAAAATTTTCCACAGATGTCGTTTCTAGTCTATCTCTTTCTATTTCTTTTCTATATATGATATGGAAAGTTAAGAAATCATCATGTATAATCCAGAGATTGCAATAGAAAAGAAGTTGCCATCCATTGATGGAGAGCCACTCGAGAGGCTACTAATTCTTTGATTCCAGTTAGTAAGAGGGATCTTGAACTAAGAAATAGACCCTAGAAGCTAAATAGAAGCTAAGTACATTGTCTAACCAAATCCAATTGTCTCTGTTAGCATTCATACAACCAAACAAGAATTGAAAAGGAGAAGATGAATGCTGGAAGCTTGTGATATTACAATGAAAAGCATACCTAGTAGAATACAAGAGAGAGGCTTATATAGCCAGGCACAAAGCAAAAATAAAAGGAAAAAGACTAAAAAAGCCCTTAAGGCTAAAATACTAATAGCTAATATAAATATATATGCTAACACCCCCTCAAACTCACGATGGTACAACAAGAAGCATCGAGAGTTTGTCAACGAAAAATCTATGACGCCAATTGGTTTTAGTATAACGGTAAGCGCTTGATCTTAACATGGTATCAGAGAGGGAGGTCATGGGATCAAACCCTGGCTCCTTCAGTTATATTGTGCAAGTGTTGGACCTCTTTGTCTTGTGTTGGCCTAGTTTGGTCTTGTCTTTGTGTGCCTAGTTGGCATAGCCTTGTTAGAGGCCCACACTTGAGGGGGCATGTTAAAGGAAATAAAGTTGCGCCTTTACTAACACCAATTGGTTTTAATATAACGGTAAGCGCTTGATCTTAACAGTCTCTCGATATGTTCCTCAAAAAATTTGATTCGTGCGGATTCTTCCCCCAACTAACGAAGAGATCAAACCATATAATTTTGCGAATCCTTGTTGCGGTGCAGAGTCAAAAAATTATACGCCCTCAGGTTGAATCATAACGACTTACTTCAACTTTGACTCTATTTAGTTTTTTTACGGTTGTTCAATTCGATCTTTTTCATATTATTCTATTCTTTATCTTTATTTTCTATCCGCTTCATCATGTAAGCTAGAAAAAGTTTTAAATTCTATTACTATTTACTATTATCAGGGTAATGATCCATCAACCTGCTAGTTCGTTTTATGAAGCACAGACGGGAGAGTTTATCCTGGAAGCGGAAGAACTGTTGAAACTGCGCAAATATTGCAATTGCTCAGGATACGCTTTTTTAGCTTCTATTTAGCTTCTAGGGTCTATTTCTTAGTTCTGGATCCGGGCTGGGATAGTGGCACCCATTCTTAACCAGTTCCGAAAAGGGTTCGCTCATGCTGTAAGGAGCATCCCCACTTAGTGATCGGTCCGCTAGTTCACGCAAATCTGAAGAAGTTATCATGGACGCCTCAGGCTGTCTCGCGATACCCTCTACAGCTTGACCCGCAGCAGTCCCTTGACCAACCCCCGGTCCAATAGAAGCAAGTCCTACAAACCAACCCAAAGGCAGAATAATGAAGTGGCGAAAATAAGTGGATTCATGATAAGTCCCTCGTACCAAAAAAAGACATCAACCTATTATTAGCTCGGTAGAAACAAAATACCTTTCCTCAGGATCTTTTCAAATAAAAATAAAGAACGAAGTAACTAGAAAGATTGTTAGAATCACTCTCTACTAGAGGGATCATCTAGAAAGTTAGAAAGTAGTTTGTTTTGTCTGTATTAAGACAAAAAAACTGACTTTCCAGTCATTCTTGATACAACTTTTAAATATTTGATTTTTCGTTATTTAAATCGAGTATCTCCGTCACTTGTAGCCGTATGCTTTGTAAGAAGCTTGTACAGTTTGGGAAGGGGTTTTGATTGATCAAAAAGAAGAATCTACTTCAACCGATATGCCCTTAGGCACAGCCATACATAACATAGAAATCACACTTGGAAGGGGTGGACAATTAGCTAGAGCAGCGGGTGCTGTAGCGAGAAATTGCA
>CM047805.1:11240310-11455628 GCA_026214975.1 Gentiana macrophylla
TTTTAGGAAAATTTGAGGGAATACCATTCCGTTGTAGTTGTAAATAAATGATCTTATCATGGATCCATTGAGGTTTTGAAATTTTATAAGAATGGAAACAGCAACCCTAGTAGCCATCTTTCTATCTGGTTTACTACTTTCACGCAATTCACAGGGTTCAACAAGCAATCGAAATATTATTTCAGGTGCCATTATTCCTACTTCTGCAGCTATAGGTTTGCATTTTTATCCTATATGGGAAGCGGCATCCGTTGATTATTAGAATGGAAAGAATTAGGCGATGACGGACCCACTGAACGAAGAAAGGCATGAGAAAAAAAGCATATTGGCTAGTGACTAGTGATTAGGAGGCCCCAATTCTAGATTGGAGGGGGCACCAAAGGCCTCTGCCCTTCCATCCCTTAGATAGAGAGAGGGGCAGAGCTTTTGGTTTTTTCATGTTGTCAGAGAGTTGGATAATTTTTATTTTTTCTCAAATATGTGATTGAGAGAGAAAGGGTTTAATCCTTTATATTTTCTATTTTAGGAAATAAAGTTTTTGATCGGAATAGGAATCAAACCGAAAGCAAAAAAGATCCATCCAAAATTACTGGACGAAATGTGCACTAAAGAGAGAAATCCAATCAATTATGTTGTGCACGGTGGCGCCGCATAATGGGCATGGCAGGCTTTGTCTTCTTCTTAATTAACATGTAAGCAACGACGGATCTGGAAAAAAAAATCCAGTGAGTGTATAATGGTTTTTCTAAGTAATTTATTTTCTTCCAACGGGTGTACACATTATTTTTTAGGGTAATTTCACTATTTTTTCCGGTTTAGCGGGGTCCGTGGACCCTATTCATGTAAGTCCGCCTTTCATGTAAGGATATTCACATAGGCGAAAACTAGAATTGTGAAATCTTGAAATCTCTATTTTCTTCAATATTCCGCAAAACATCTAGAAATTTGTCCACAAGTCCATGAAATCATGCATCATCTCTCATGAACCAGGAGATCTTCAAAAGAATACCCAAAACAGAGCATCTCTGGTCAGATTCTTACTGTGGCATTTTAGATTAAGGCATCCCTCATCCCAGTGAATTACAGCCTTGCAGGAATTAGACAATATTATAAAAATTCCTACACATGATTGTATGATTTGTACTTTGGAAAAACAGAGGAAACCTAGTTTTCCAGTTAGTACTTCATATACTTCCAATTGTTTTGACTTGATTCATGGAGATATTTGGGGTCCAAATAGAATATCTACTGTGAATAGTGAATCCTATTTCTTGTCAATAGTTGATGATTACAGTATCTTTACTTGGATTTACTTTATGAAAATTAACCAAATCAGAAATTACTAATCTTTGGCAAGCATTTTACAATCTGGTTCAAACTCGGTTTGATATATGTATAAAGATTATTAGGTCTGATCATAGTGCAAAGTTTAATATGTTGTCCTTTTATAGAAAGAAGGGCATTGTATGTGCATCAGAAATCATGTGTTAGGACACCTGAACAAAATGGCCATATTGAAAAAAAGCACCAACATATATTGAATGTGAATGTCCCATTGGAATATTGGGGGGTATTGTGTTGATCATGTTGTTTATTTAATAAATCTGATTCCTACACCAATACTTAATAGCAAAACTCCTCATTCAATGTTATTTGGAACTAACCCTAGCTATGATACAATAAAGGTATTTTGTTGTCTTTGTTTTGTTTTTACATCTGCCCAGGGCAGAGGTAAATTTTAAAATAAAAGTGTTAAGTCTGCTTTCCTGGGTTATCAACCGCACATAAAGGGTTATAGAGTGATGGACATTCAGTTTAGAACAGTTTCTGTGTTTAGAAATGTCACATTTCATGAACATATATTCTCTTACAGTGATGATCACACTTTGTTTACACCAAAAGATCCTTGTTTACCTATTCTACTCATTATCTTCTTGTAGATTCTATTCCTACTAACACTGTGTTACCTGATACTCAGATATCTGAAGTACCAAAAAGGCCAACTAGACAAAGACAATTTCCCACATACTTAAATGATTATGTTTGTCCAACACTCTTAAGAGAAAATCTCCTCACATAGTGGATTCTGTAATTTCTTATGCTAACATGTCTTCCAGTTATCAGGGTTTTATTGCAAACCTCAATGAAGAAATTGAGCCAAATAGTTTTGCACAAGCAGTTTAGGATCCTAGATGGCATGATGCAATGGTCAATAGTTGCAGGCTTTGGATAAGACACATACTTGGACACTTGTCTCATTGCCTAAAGATGTAAAGCCAATATGATGCAAGTGAGTATACATGATTAAAAGAAAGTCAGATGGATCTATAGAAAGGTTAGAATCTAGATTGGTGACCAAGGGTTTTACACAAACTGAAGGAATACATTTTTTGAAAACTTTCTCCCTAGTTGCTAAATAGACAACTATTAGGTTGTTCATGGCATTAGCTGCTCAAAAAGGATGGAGTTCACATCAATTAGATGTAAACAATGCATTTCTCCACGAGGATCTTGATGAAGATTGCAAAGTCAACAGGTCTCTAAATGGTCTTACATAAGCAAGTAGGCAGTGAAATGCCAAATTGACACAAAAGCTGATAGAGAATGGATACAAACAATCATCAAATGACCACATCTTGTTTACTTAGGGGTCTGGACCACAATTTATAGCTCTTTTGGTATACGTTGATGACATTATAGTAGGGAGTTTAGCTATGACAGCAATACAGTCATTAAAGGATCTCCTACATCAAGCTTTTACCATCAAAGACTTAGGAGAATTAAGATATTTCCTAGGGTTTGAAGTAGCAAGATCAAAAGCTGGAATAGTCATAAATCGAAGGAAATATTGCTTTGATCCTCTCAAGGAATTTGGCTTCTAGAGTGTAAACCTATCCTTAATCCAATGGATACTTCTCAAAATCTGACTGAAGTTCAAGCTCCACCTCTAGAATCAAATACTTATTACAGAAAGTTAGTAGGCAAGCTTTTGTATCTTGGCAACACCAGGCCAGACATTGCTTTTCCTATGCAATAGCTCAATCAATTTTTAGATCAACCAAATGAAGCTCATCTAAAAGCTGCCTATAGGCTTCTCAGATTCCTCAAACATGCTCCAGGCAAAGGCTTTTTCTTTCCTAGCGCAGGACCTTTCAAACTCAGGGCTTTTAGCGATTCACACTAGGCAGGATGCAAAAAGACCAGAAGGTCTGTTACAGGGTTCCTCATATTTCTTGGTGATGCCCTTGTTTCCTGAAAATCAAAGAAGCAGCCTACAGTTTCTAGAAGTTCAAGTGAGGCTGAGTATAGGGCAATGGTAATAACAGCTTGTGACATACAGTGGATACTCTATTTACTCAAAGACTTCCACATCAACTACACAGACATAGTTCATCTATATTGTGACAGTCAAAGTGCCCTAGATATTGTGGAAAACCCTGTTTTCCATGAAATGATAAAGCATATTGAAATAGATTGTCATTTTGATAGGGAAAAGTACCAAGCTAAAGTTCTGAACCTCTACCTATCAAGACTCAGAATCAACCAGCTGATCTTCTCACAAAACCGATGGACAAAGCAACTTTTCAAAGATTATTACAAGCCTATCCTCTCAAAGATCAATGTGAGACCAAATGCGGATGTTTGGTGTTTTGCATGCTTCACATGGTTCCACAATTCACCGAGATTTAGCTTGAGGGGGGTGTTGAAGTTAAAGTTCTTATTTTTTGGTGTTTTGCTCATTGTGGCATTTCATCAAACACTTGTGCACAAAATTGTTAGAAATCGTTAGAGGTTGTTGGAGTCAGTTATCAGCCATCAGCTTATATATACCTCAAATTGCAACTAATGACATGAATCTAGTAGTTCCAATTTCAGTTTTGTATCATCAATTCTCATGTATTCTTACTTTCTTGGCTTCCGGCCTTTTTCCAATTTCAAATAAGTTCATCTTCTTCTTCATTCATTTCTGGATATGCGAATTGTTACTGTTCTTGGCGTTTAATGTTTCCTAAAACCAGTAAATTCAACAAATGCTAAAAGCAAATTTATTAATCTACACTACAACAACATGAGAAGATGTGTGAAGGATTCACATTCCACACATCCTATAAGATGGAGGTCTTTACCAAATTAAAAAATGGGCATGTACATTTCCTTGCATTTTAACGAAAGAAAATAAGACCGAGACAAAAGCTTGCGATAAAACACGACAATCAACTATGTTACTACCAACTATGGACAAAAATCATATCCCATGTCTTATTTCTACAACAGAAAAAACCCGGAAAGTAGCTTTCATTTGCCAAGATAGAGAAATTAAATTCTTAGATGGCAACTCTATTTGAGGACTTACGATATATATGGATAAATCTGAACCACACAGTTACAATTTCAGAATAAAATTGTATGGTGTAGATTAATCCACACAGTGTCGACTCATGATAATACAATTAATTATTACCATCTTGCACTATTCTTTCCTTTATTGTCACCATACAAACGGAAAAGACTAAAAGCAGACATCCCAGATAATACAACCATACTAAGACTAACTAACAATGCACTTGCTATCCCTTCTCCAACTTGGTTGCAGAATTTCCCATACATATCACATATCTTCATCCATTGCAGCTCCGATTGTCCGAATTTTGCAATAACCGCGGACTGCGCCGCTGCCGCCACAGCCGCTATAGTTAGGTATGCCATCAACTGCATACATCCATATGCATATGCATATTCAACAAGTTATTCATCACTTTCAAGCAGATTATATTGGAGATATAATTAGATTTATATTATATTATTTTATATTATGCATTTATAGTTATTATTATGTTCACATTATGACTATTAGTATAAATAGCCTACTATTGTATTCAATCAAAGCAATGCAATACAATATCTTTTTCTATTATTCTGTTAGATTATCGATGAATGATGCCACAGATACATACACGGACTAACGGGATATGGAGATACATGATTTTTGAAAAATATAGATACGGGCCAGAAAAAAAAACACGAAGGATATCGGTACCTGGTCGCCGGAGAAAATAACCCAGGCCAAAGGCTTGTTAAGAAGGGCATGTCCTTTGATCATACTAGCAAAACACCTAACAGCTTGCACCAGTGAGTAGGCAGCAGCTATCCCATTGGCCGTAACCACAAAGCTGAGGCACAAGTGTGTGTATATATATATATATATAAATCAATATGTATTAGTAGTAATTAACATGCATATATAATTGACGCAATACCGCAAATTAAATTAGCATTTTAGTCCTGTTTTTTTTTGCTATGGTTGTTATTTTAGCGATTTTTATTATTATTTTGCTTTGCTTTCCGTCGCAATAGTAGTGATAATGGCACAATAAATGTGTACAACAAGTGCCACAACACATTTTTACACCATTGATTTTGATATGTGTTTCCTCAACAAAAAAAAAAGATTTTGATGTGGGTCTTATATTTGGGTCCCATAAAAATCAATGGTGTAAAAGTTTATTGTGACACCTGTTGTACACATTTTGTTGTGGCATAAAAATTTCTCCAGTCACGGTGCCGGTAGGGGCGGACGTAGGATTTCGGATAAAGGAGGCAATAAAAATTTTAAAGGCAAAAAGAAAATTTAAGGGTGGCAATTTCTGTGCCAAAATATCGTTTTTTTTTTTTTTTTTCCAACTTCAAAGACACGACACTAAAATCTGGCAAGAATTTCGCCATGTTAGGGTCCTCCCCTGGTATCAGAGAAGTAAAATTGCAAATAAAATCCAAGTTTACAGGACTAAAACTTCAACCGGATAAAAAACAAGACTAAAAACGCTAATAATCCTCACTAAAATTACAAGTAAAATCCAAGTTTTATGATTAAAATTTCAACCGGAGCAAAAACAAAACTAAAACACTTATATTGCATGCCAAGTTAGTGTGTACTAAGCCTATATATCATTATAAAAAAGAGAGTAAAATGATGATAAACTTACACAAGGGCTTTCATTTCTGTAAACTTGGCAACTTTCTTGATGGTGAAAATCTCTTCAACTTGGATATCAGTTGCTATAAGAACAGAAGCAAGAATGGCTAAACCACAAATAACACATCTCAATACAAGCTCTGCAATTCTTATTGTTCTGTCAACAACCCTCAAATTGGTTCCATGATAAACTGGGATATTCCCAGGACTCACACCAACTCCCAAATAACTCATCTTTTATTTTTTTTTCTTTTTTCTTTTTTTTCTTTGAGGGAATATGGATGGCCGGAGAATCAATCCCACTAAATAAAGCAAAGTAAAGTAGTGTACCTTAATTATTAAGGTTACACTATAAAAGAAAGTTTGTGTCACTTATGAATGTCCCAACTACCCCCACTATTCTTTTCTTTTTATAGGCGCACTATCAAAACTAGTTTAAATGAAAAAAACATAAAAGGTGTCAGTGTCACTGTCAAGCTTTGCCATGTGTTGAAAATAGAAAGCAAAACTTGAAGGTGATGGAGATACTCATTGAAGAAGATCATTGAATGAAGGCCCATTCCTGCATTCAATTCAAAGCAAATTAAAGCCAAATATAGAAGTTTTTGTTTACGTATGTCTGCATTTAAAGGTTCTTCAGAATTGCTGTAGATTTTAGTATTGCATTTCTCGGTAGTAGCAATTTTTTTGTGTGGTTATGGTCCCAATGAATAAAAGGACGGACATATCTACATAATCATCAACATAACATATGTATAAATATTATTGTTACACGAATACTCGATTTCACTATTGCATATGTTTGAGTATTGTTCGTTTAATCTTTGAGTCGAGTTGATTTTCAATTTGAGTTGATTCCAGTCACGAGCTACTCACGAGTATATCGATTCGCTCACGGCCCGCCCTAACGTGCATAAAGATACTTATATATGTGATTTTTTTTGTTATACATAAACATATATATTTGAGCTTCGAGTCGAGCTGATTTAAGTTGAGTCGAGTCGAGATCTGGCTCAAGCAGATCTTGAGCTACTCACGAGTAGTTTGGATTACTTACGGTTAATTTTTGTCTCAACAATGCCATTGCCGGTTAAACCGAGTAATGCTCGAGCTCAAGCTATGTTTAGATTCTAGGAAGTTTTAAGAAATCAACCCGAGCTCGAGTTTTGAATCAAACTTATCGCATGTAATAGATTTTGATGTGTAATTCAAAAACATTCTTCATTATCGTATGACAATAACAAAAAGTGTTCTTGCCCCACCTGTATGCATGTGAGACTTTAGTTTAGCAAGATTGTTTAAATATCGTGGTTAATGATTCATTTGATGATGTCGATTTTGCTCTTGATGAAGAGTTGCGAGATAACCAACATAAGGTGGAAGAAAAACTGAGAAGGAAGAGTTTGTCGTGAAAGATTGTCAGAGAGAGGAACAGGTAGTTAAGATGTTTCATGAAGGCCATGGGAACGATGATAGCAATGAAGGTTTGTCTTTGAACGAGGGGCTTAGATGATGAAATCGGGGATTTCCGCCTGATTTCAAAGTTGAATCTGCGGTAATTATCGTAACACCAATTGCTGGGGATATACCGAGACAAACTGCATAACGAGTGGATGCTCAACCGGGGTCACCAAATACCGGGAATTATGATGAATACCCAACTCTTCACAAAATGATACAAGATATAAAGAAGTAAAAAAAAGGATATATGTGGCATAAAAACGAAATTAATTTTATTTTGTCTGATAGATAGGTTTTTGCAATGGACTCATCACCAAACGACCGTACTATTTTCGCTAAGTCAATTTCCTTCAGGTTTTCAGTACTAAGAGGCTTTAATGAGGCAGTGTTGAGTGATGATGTGTTATAGACTTAGAATGACGGGTGGGATCACCTTTTGTAATTTCCTATTAGACATTTTTCTTAATAAATATATATGCATTTTTTTTTTTTTTTTGGAAGAATATATGCATGTTCTTAAAAAATAACATTTCTAAAAAAAACAAAAAAAAAAACAAAAAATGTCATTCGGGACAATATTATATGAAATATGTTATTAAATATGCAAAGAATTTTTCTTGATTGTCAAACAATATTTTAATGTAAAATATTTGATAAAAGACAAGGTACAAAATATATAAATTCAATAAAAGCTTTAGCATTGATATACTTCTTACATTACCTATGAATATGAATATAAATATTTTGAAATATTTTTTAGGAACGAGACACTAAAATATATTTTATAGGGAGAAGCACAACTTCTATAATTTTTATAGTTTAAAGGACAAAATCCAAAAAGAAAAATAAAAAGAAACATACATGTTGAACTGAACGCACGCCTGCTCCATATATTTTTTTTCTTTCCTACTCCATTTTCAATAGTAAATTTTGAATAATAGTGAATTTCAATAGCAGATTTTCGGAAATTACGTTGGAATATGATAATGTGGTCCCAAAACAAAGTACATGAAAAAACAAATAATTTGCTTAAAAAATTTTCAAATTCGAAGTTATATATTAAGAGATATAAGTGTTTAAAAAAATGGATGAGAGATAAAAGTGTGTTCGTTTTTTTTAAAAGAAATAGGCGTCCAGAATTCAAAAAAATAAATAAAATAAAATAATTTTTTCGTTTTGTGTAAAAGTTTTGAAAAGTTATCATATTCATAATTGATAGAATATTTTTGTCCTTGATCTTAAATCCACCAATTTAATAATAATAATTATAAAACATGCATTCAGGACCGGAAAATAGGAGCCCTTTGATTGAGACTAAACCTTTAAAAGAAAAAAGGAAACAAAAAAGGTGTTTTTTTCTTTTTCTTCTTCTTCTTTCTTTTGTTCTTTTGTTCTTTTGTTCTTTAATTGGGGATGGAGAATTGAGTCCTCTTAACGAGAAACATAATAAAGATACTCAACGCAGGATAGCTTGTTCACACTTCAAAAATGCCCATTATTGTGTCCGGCACTAGTCAATTCTTTTTATTGTTACCATCTCATTTTAAACGTTCATTTTAACTTTTCATCATTGTTTTTCAGCTGTTTTAAAATAACTGATATAATTGCCTTTTAAAAAGGAAAAAAAAGACAAGTACATTTTCAGTTCATAATTTATAATGTTTTTCCTAGATAAAACCAATATTTATTAAAGAGAGAGAATAAAAACAAAATTGCATTAATTATAGTGTAGGGATTTTATTGGTCATCTTAGTATTCAAATTAAAGCATTAACTAATTTACTTAATATGTATGTCTTTGTCAACTGCATCCGTTATTTAGGAACGGAGGGAGCATCAGAAAAAGATATTATTTGCACACTACCCGTTTTACAGTTGCACTCACCCACCGGTACAGCACACCGTTTTCACAGAATCGACCGTGTGAAAGCCGGTTTTGAATTCAAAACTAACTTCCTAAGGTCGTTTCAGAATTGACTCTGTGGAAAGTAAATTTTTGCCTTTGTAATATCCCAATTTTTCTAAAAGGGCATTCTTGTCTTTACACGAAAAATCTGAATATTTTGTTTTGTTTTAAAGGATTGAAAGAAAAAGGGAGAAGAAAAGAAAAAGGGATTTAATTGGATTTAATTAATAGGAAATAATTAGATTTAATTATGGAGTATAAGAGGGGATTTTTAATCCCAATAGGCGACACAATACACGCCTAATTTATCAGAAAAGAAATCAGAAAGACGCTCTGAGTTTTCAAGATCTAGGAAGAGGAACTCTTCAATCCCTAGGCTAATCCGTTGATAAAAAAACGCAGACATCTCAAGAGAGAAAGGATCACCACGAGACGAGGAAGCTTTTGATACCAACAATCCCTAAATCCGTTAACGTAAGTTTTTCCTTCATCATTCTTGATATTAGGATTTGTTCATCATCGTTGTTACAGCTGTGTTTTTCTGAGTTTAAACATCGTAGTGATCAGTTTGGATTTATCGTTTATAGGATCGAAGTTAAAGGTTAAACATTTGACGGGTTAAAGCTTTGGATTGTAGTACCACGTAAAATAAGGTAACGTGGTGTTCTTATCGTATGATTATGGGTTGTAAATTTATAGAGCAATTTGTATGTTTATTTTCGTTGTTTATGATCTGTTTAAGTTAGAGTTTGGGGTGGAATTGGGTTGGAAATCGTATGACAGGGGTAAACGGGCGTTTGCGATCGTTGCAATTTCTTTGGCTGAACGAGCGTTTGGGGTTTATGGATGAGCGTTTGAGGGTTTGACAATTGATACAGAATGTGGCTACTTTTCACGAACGGGCGTTTGGGGAGCAGTAAACGTTCGTTCGAGGCAAACGTGCGTTCACAGGGTGTCAAACGTGCGTTTGACCTGTTTATTCCGTTTTTACTGTTTTATCGTGTCAGCTTGGTTTCAGGCTTTATAATCATGTCCTTACTGCTTAACCTTACGTGACGAAGCCTTGAATTAGCTTTTGATGCGTTTAGTTCCGGCACCATATGGATTCCCTAAAAAGATGAAGTGTGGGACCGTCAAAAGCTTTGGATTCGCCTTGTGCTTCGATAAGCAAGGGTTTATCGATGTCTGCGTATGTGCTAGGTTTTGTTAGAGTCTAGCGGTCTTAAGAAGAGGGAGTAGACTAATAGTCGAGCCTTTTATGTGAATCATCTTAAGTGGCTAGTTAAACATCTAATCAAATGTATGTGTTAGATTAATAATCTTAAACATCATGCAATGCTCAGTAAGGCAAAGTACAATATCACGATGTGTCCTCTGACTAGATAAAGTAGACTGTACCCACACCGGTCAATCGATTGTCTAGATAAAGCGTCTGGTGCACTCTGCCGGTCATCATGCTATCGAGACTCAGATATTCCCGGGGCTACTAAAGTGTGTCTCTAAGTAGGTTGCACCCAGTTGTCCTAGTACATCCTATTACTAGGCGTAATGCCCTCGTTATTCATGATGTAATAAACTTGAGCTAAGCTAGATACCTTTGGAACCTCTTGTTATGTTATGAACATAATATGATAGTTAGCTAGGGTTAATAACGGAATGAACTAATAAAAGACGGCGTTGCTTTTATTTCTTTATGAGACCGACGTTATACGATCTTTTACGCGTTACTAAGTACTTATGTACTTACCCCGTTACTTTATGTTTGTCTTTCCCTTTCCTCAAAGAAGATGAACAGGTTGCTAATGATGATGTGTTTTTCGACGACGACGTGTGAGGTGGAGCTCTTGAAGACTTAGTTTCTTTTAGTTTTTGTTTCATTCAATAAAGTTGTTGAATCAAAGTTCAAACATGTTGTCTTTCTTTTGGATTAGTTCCGTTTGAGTTCTTTTGGATTTGAATGTTGGATGGTCTAGTTCTCTTTATTTGATTTAGTTTTTGCAGCATGGAAAACCGTGTGTTCGATCTTTTGTTTTCCCGAGTCGTTTTATCTTCCGCGTCGTTTTAGTTCTGATGTATGACGTAAGACTTACATATGTTATTGAATTTATTTGATAATATTTGTGCCGAGCGCTCTTTCCGGATAAGGACTCGGTGTCCGGGAACGGAGCGTTACAGCCTTAGAACCGACTTCCAGAAGATCGATTCTATTGTGGTGCACGTATAGTCAATGTGATATAAATAAATGCCCTCCAAAAGAAAGTTGAGTAATTAGCGCAAAACACCTTTGTGTTTGGATCAACTTTGGGATTTGCCTCTTATCTTTAAAATTAGCACTTTTACCATCTATCTTGTGTCATATTTTGCAACAAACACCGTTTTTTGAATTTACGTTAAATGAAACGGAAAGTACACGTTTGACATTCACTCGCCGTCAACATTTCATGAGCTTTCACATTTTAATTTTTTTAATTTCTTTTTTTATTTTAAATGTTATAAGCAGCTTTTTTTTAATTAAATCCCCCCTCCAATTAAACCAAAATTTGTCGACCAAAATTTGCCTCTTCCATTTTCGTCCGTGTCTCTCTCTCAGGTGAACAAACGTTATTGCAATAATTTGTTCTAAAGAACCTTTCACAAAATTACTCACGATTAGCAATTTACTCATCATAAATAGGTTGCTCAACACCCATTTTTTGAAGTGCCATCTTGAGCACAATTCTCGCCGGCGCCGGTAGACACTCGGCGGTGTTGACAGAAACTACCACGATTGATTCTTCTGTTGATTGGGAAGGGTATTAGAAAGCTAGGTTTTTGTAGACAGGGAAGAGAAATTAGAAACCGGGAATGACAATGGGGTTGGTATTTGACAATTGGGTTGGGAACGACGATTTTGGGAAAATAATTAAAAAATATTTTTTTTTATTTTTTTATCCAGGCATGAAATGTTGACGACGAGTGAATGTCAAAAGTGTAATTTCCGTTTCATTAAACGTAAAATACGAAAAATGGTGTTTATTACAAAATATGATGCAAGATAGAGGATAAAAGTGCTAAATTTAAAAATAAGAGGCAAGTAAGTTGACCCAAACATATGGGTGTTTTGTACCAATTACTCAAAGAAAATTATAGCCGATATTCTAAATTTCGTCAAATTGATACTCTCTACGTCCGTGTAATATGATTTTTTAGAAATAGTGGAACTGGAAATAAAGGACGAAGAAAAGAAAAGAAAAAAGGCTTTATTGTTAAAAAGGACAAAATAAGAGTGGAAATGTGTAAAAAGGACAGTGGAATTTTTTATTGGGTGAAAAGGACAAACCAAACAGTGGAATAGTGGATTCCATTGTAAAGACAATGCAACCAACAGTGTATTTTGAGTAACAAACAGTGGAATTGTCCTTTAACACATGATTTTTTTTTCCACTGTCCTTAATCCTATTTTTCAACTTTTTTTTGTTTTTTATTACCACTCCCCCATGAAAAAATAGGACAATAGAGAAAAAATAATTGAACAATAAGGACATAACACGTCAAAACCACCGCAAGAATGCCTAACACAGTTACTGAGCCACCATCCACGAAAGAGAAACAACCATCAAACCAACTTCCTACCCAACAACTTGCAGAACTACAAAATTCACCTAAAGACCCTGATGGGAGTCAACTTTACTGTATTTTGGTATGCAGTTTAACCCTCCGTTTATCACTTTATTGACATGTTTTGGGTAGATATAGACCGTTTCGAGAGTAATATCGAGAGTTATACGCACGGGGAGTTAAACTGTCATATCGATAGTAAACTCCGCCTTTTTAGTGATATTTGACTCTTTTCCGAGCACTTTTGTCTTGCGGAATTACGCGTGGTGTTGGTTCGTATATGTTATTGCAGGACTTAGGTGACTCGAGAGCCCGGAAGGCGATGTTTTGGAATGAGAAACGTGGTCGTGGCTCGAAAGTAGCATGAAAGTGGTGAAAATTCAAGTTTAGAGTGAAATCAAGGCAAACTGGCGTTTGCCCTACCTCAAACTGGCGTTTGACTCAAGCCTACCTCAAACTAGCGTTTGACAGAAGTAGCATTGATACTGAAAGTTGAGTTTTTAGCCAAACTATCGTTCAAATTACCCCCCAAACTGGCGTTTTGATGGGTTCAGCCCGAATCAAAAAGCTCATTCAAGCCAAACTGGCGTTCAGACACTGCAAACGGGTGTTTGTCCCTCAAGGCATGATCCATGAACTGGCGTTCAAGTTAAGGCAAACGCTAGTCCATGGAAGGAGAAACCCTAATATCATCAAGATTTCCAGGCAAACTAGCGTTTGAGAGGAGGCAAACTGGCATTTGAGACCGACTAAAGCAGATTTTCGACCTACACTATAAATACGCAGCTCATTCAGCCCCTACACATCCTTGGCCGACTTTAGACTTTTCCTAGGCGATTTAGGTGCGATTTTAGTGTAGTTTGATCACCTTTCAATCCTTTGATTCCATAGATTACTCCCTTCGATTCTACACACTTGTTATAGCTTAGATTTACTTTTCAAGAACAAAAGATTCAACTTTTTGGTGCAATTATTTCGTCATACATTGTGGATCAGATTTTCTACTATTTTATGGTAATGAATTATTTCCCTTTTATTATTTCTAGCATTTTTTACTTTCTTCATTCCGTCATTAGCATAATCATGAGTAGCTAATTGCATGTGTAGTCGAATTATGTGAAAGCGAGCGAAAACCCTAAGGGGGATGAGATTGGGGATTGTGTAGTGTATAATTGAATGTTTAAACGATTAATCCGCGTCCTAAAACTTATTTTAACATCATTGAATTAGATTGATCACCTAGTTCACTGTCACACACATCGAACTTATAGATGCATTTTGCGGTGAGATGTGGGATAAGGGGTTTTAGGATCGTTGCATAGCCTAGTTGTTAGGTCCGTTTCAAACAGAGGTTTGTCATCGTTGTTCGAGCGACTCTAAAGCGTAATCATGTTAAGATAATCGGTTTTCTAAAGGGAGAGTCGGTTAGCTTGACATAGGGTGGTTAGATCGAGTTGTTCAGTCTAATCAATAAAATTAGGAGTTGGCACCCGTGGATGTTGTTAAACTACATTGGAGAGGTAGGTTGGTTAAGCCACGCTCCCTGTCAAGTCCCTCCTTAGGGGTAAAAGTAGCTCGTGGGATCATAGTTCGGCTATACTTTTTGATAACTAGAAGTAAACACCGGTAGTATAATCTTTATTTATGCACTAGTATAAGACCCTTCACCCTTTGATTGACCTAAACTAAGTTCTACGTCGGCTTTGGTACTTAGACATTACTCCTTGTGGATTCGACCTTGTGACCACTATACTCCCGTTGACCTGATACTTTGTCGGTAAAAGTTAGCGGTTAAGTATTTTGCTATCAGACCCAATAAAACAATAAAACAACCAAAAAATAGTACGACCGATATTCTGAGTATGAGTCATACTCTACAGGAATCACATGAGCCGTAATTAGTTAGGCCAGTTCGTCCTAGATACCATGGTCTTTATTCAAAGGAAAAAAAACATTGCGATTAAGTACGCTGACATCGGGAGAAATCGAATTAAAATATATTGAATTATACTGGATTTGGTAATCGGGTTAATTCTTTCAGACCAATCGAGGACGATGAGTCTAAGTGTGATAGGTAAAGTAAGTGAATGCTCACCCCCATATAAGTGTGAGACATAAAGGTCTTGTCAACTCGGGTTAGCCCTTTTAGACCAAGCGAGGACGGCGGTCTAAGCAGTTGACCGAACATTTATGACTCATTTAGCGCTACCAGGCCCGGGGTCTAGGGGCATTACAAAATGGTATTCAGAGCCGACTATCAGACGGAACTATGAGCTGCACCGTACAAGGAGACGGTGTAAGGATGGCCTCTAGTTACCTCTGGTAGGGACGATCCGGGACAAGTTTTGGCCGTCCTGGCGAGGACGCCAGTCCCTTATAAGGGGGGAGAATGTGATATCCCACATTGGTAAAGTAAGTGAATGCTCACCCCTATATAAGTGTGAGACATAAAGGTCTTGTCAACTCGGGTTAGCCCTTTTAGACCAAACGAGGACGGCGAGTCCGGGGTCTGGGGGCGTTACACTAAGTAGTTACCGAATCCATTATAACTTAATTAGGTTTGTGAAAGGCCACAATTCTAGGGCGTTACAAACTTACAATCATAGTAACCAAGGTTTGATTTTCGTCATTTTTGTCCCTTCAATAAAATAAAATAAGGACCTTTTTTCCCTAAGAAAAAAAACGCAAAACATCATGTACAGAATAAATCCGACCCAAATAATATCTTAACATTTTCCAATTCCCATACCCAAACCTTTTTTTTTGTTTCTTTGTTTGTTTATTTCTCAAGATTCAAACATTGTTTGGCACTCTCTTGTTCACATCGTTTCAAATTTAATTTAGAAAATATATCAAGATCTAGTTCTCGTCATTTCAAATGGATTTATTTGTTGGAGTTATTTGTATAGATTCCTTCCATTCGGCAGAATTTGTTTTATCCATTTTAGCAGCCTTGATTTTATCGTTTAAAATGTATTATTTGTTGTTGTATATAATTTGTAAAAGTATTGTAAAATAGCTTATAAAAGCTCGAATTAAATTGATAAGAAGAGTAGGAAAAAAGAAATTAAACTTGATCGAAATGGAGAAAATGGTGGTGTTAATGATCTTGCTTGTGAGTTTTGTTGCGTCCACAAATGCTGAATATGCAACCGCAACTTCCAATATGGAAGATATTAATACCGGTAAGAACTCCTACTATCTATCATATGATTTTCGTATTGAAATTATATAAAGTAACATACATTATATAATTCAATTTGTATTCATATCTCTTGATACAATGTTTTTTAAATCGATTGTATCAGTAGACAGTCGATAACTATATATATAATAGGGTAAGACGTTCTATAATCCAGAAGTGTCCAACCTCGGGTCTATAATGATGAGACACCGATATGATTAAGCAAGATAATTCAACTGAAAATTTTGGTTGGTTACTTGATTTGTTGGAGTTTCTGGTTATAGACTCCTCATCCCCGATCACCAAATTAACATCGTGGCTTCATCTTTGAATAATGGTTTAGGGCATTTTCACAACTCAGAAAAAAAAAAAAATTCTCTCACCCCTCTCGTCCACTCTTTCCGTCCCCTCTGTGTACTCAGGCCGGGGTTCATTTTTTTTTTTCCTTCCTTAACCCGTATTTTTCTAGTCCTTTTGTGGTTTGTTCGCCGATCTGCTGCTGTGGGCAAGCTCTTTAGATCCTCTTTTGGTTATTTTACCTCCTGCACTCTGACGATGGCCTTGCATGCTGGTTTTTTCCGGCGGTTTTTGGTCTCTCTAGGTGGTCTCTCTTTCTTGTGAGATGTTTCCACCTGTTTCTTCCGGTTGGGTAGTGTGGTCTTCCATGGAGTTTCAAGGCGGTGCTTGTCGGTGGTTATGCGGTCTTAGTGGTGGCGGCGCTTTGGTTTCTTGCCATTTGTTTTTTGTGCCGCTTTGGGGTGGTAGTCATTTTCCAGGCTCTATTCTCCGTTTCAGTGGTGTCCGGTGGTGGAGCCTGGTGGTCGTCACTCGTTGGTCGTCTTCTTCCTTATGTATAGAAAAAAATGAAGAATCTATGGCTCCTTTTTTGTCTGTCTCGGGTAGCTTCACCTTTGCTTGTCAAGGCATTCTCATTGAGATCTCTTGTTCTTTATAGTTTAGTTTAGCCTTTTTTTGTGGTTTTTTTATTTTATTTTATTTTTATTTTAAGGGGAAACGCTGTGACACAACGAGTGCAACAACGTGTATCCACACCGTTGATTAATAATGTAGATTGATTGATTATTATTATATCTATAATGATCAACGGTATAAATACACATTGTTTCATTCGTTGTGTCACAACGGTTGTGTAATTATCATTACTCAAAAAATAATAAGTGTGTAAAAGAGAAAATTTGCTTAAAATACTGATACAAGTGCTCTAATATACTCTAATGCAGCTGGATGTCTAAACTACTACCCGGATGCTAAAAAAGTTATGGTAAACGAAGTTGTTTGGAACAACCGTGCAGCCTGCGGGAAACTAATCTACATTACATGCGTCGACACCCGGTACTGCAGTACAACTCCTACTGCAGGCGTATGGGCAGTAATAGCTGATCTGAGTAATCTCTGTAATGATTGTGGCCCCACCATTACACTTACTCGCGATGTGTTTAATACCATTGCGCCTGGAGTTGCGGTGGAAGTTCAAATCGAGTACACGTTCGGGAGCTAGCTAGCGGTCATGCTCCGTAATCTTCATGATCATTAATCTTATGAAGACATTAATTTCTCATTCACCGGTAATGTCTTTCGGTTGTGATTTTAATCCTTTAGGTATTTGAGTTTGGTGTTGCTTTTGTTTTTTTTTTTTTAATCGGTTTGTAGTACTGTTGTCTTTTAATTTGGAACCTCTCTTTGTACTCTGGTTTATTTAGCACATTGGTAATAAATTAATATATCTTTTGGCTGTTTTTAAAAAAAAAAAGTAATGTCAATCTTCTAAAGCATGGCAAGTATAACATGAAATTGTATTTGTTAGAGAGTTTAAGTTAGATGAGTGTCGTGTGTGTTAAAAGGTAAAAGATGTTTTTATCTTTCGCACACGGGGCGTTTATCACCGGCGGATCTACGTTGATAAAGGTGGGTCATGTGACCCTACTGAAATTTGGAATGTTTTTTTTTTTTTAGTATTAAAATTAAAATAGTTTTGTTGTTGACAAATGTCATTTTATCGTTAAGAAATACAGTTTTAGGCTCTGATGTTTCCACTGGAATTTTTTTTGGGTTAAAAATGTTGTTTTAGAAACCGATGACACCATTGAAACAAATTCCTGAATCTGTCTCTGTCATTTATAATTGTCTGGTCCAATAGTAAGTCTTTTTGTTAGAATTTCTCTAAATCAGGCAGGGTTAATTTCATGTATTTTTTGAATTAATCAAAGCATTAGTTTTACGAATGATATTTGAATATCGCAAAAAATACCAAGTGGTTTATTACGTGAGAATAATACTCAGTGCATAAGAGTTACATACATTATTATTGAGTTTATGTTGATACTTACTGCTTAAATAATAAGTTTGTAGAGAAATTGACTGAAGTTCTGTATCTTACAGTTAAACCATTATTAGTGCCTCAAAATACTTAGAGTGTGACTGCCTTATCTGCACCATCGATGTTAGACATCTTATTTACAACACTTATATGTGATATGATCCTAGGGTTTGGACCAATTTAATATGATGATCATGTAGTAATTCTACTAAAATGAGAATTTAGTTATGATCTTCATGATCATTAATCTTACGAAGATATTAATTTCACATTCACCGGTGATGTCTTCGGTTGTGATTTTAATCCTTTAGGTGTTTTGAGTTTGGTGTTGCTTTTGCTCTTTGTTTAATCGGTTTGTAGTTCTGTTGTCTTTTAGTTTGGAACCTCTCTTTGTACTCTGGTTTATTTAGCACATTGGTAATAAATTAATATATCTTTTGGCCGTTTAAAAAAAAAAAAAAGGAATGTCAACCTTCTAAAGCATGGCAAGTATAACATGAAAGTGTATTTGCTAGAGAGTTTAAGTTAGATGAGTGTCGTGTGTGTTAAAAGGTAAAAGATGTTTCATTCTTTTGCACACGTGGCGTTTATCACTGGCGGATCTACATTGACAAATGCGGGTCACGTGACCTTACTGAGATCCGGATTTTTTTTAGTATTAAGACGAAATAGTTTTGTTGTTAAAAAAAATATTATTTTGTCGTTAAAATATGCAGTTTTAGACTCTGGTGTCTCCATTGGATATTTCTTTGGATTAAAAATATAGTCTTAGAAACGGATGACACCACTGAAACTGTTATTACGGATCGATCAAGAAGTGATTATGATTGTAAGTAAAGATAAAAGATAAACAAGCAAACAAACACAGAAACAAGAAGAACACAGATTTAACGTGGTCTCTGGCAATGTGCCGACTACTCTACGGACAAACGATGATATTTTATTATCAACAGAAAGTTACAATTACATGTATTACAAACAGTATTTATAGCCTTAGGAATCCAACCATAACCGACTAATCAGTCAACCCAGTTAATGACTGAAATACCCCAGAAGTAACTTCACCGAATTAGGAAACCATGCAGACATGTTCCTTAATTTTGCTGTGAACCAGCAGACTTCACTCTGCTGATACCCTGTACCAGCAGACACAACTTCAGCAGACTGATCAATTCTGCTGCTGCCCCAAACGAACACCAGATTTAGTAGATGCTTCATGCTCTGCTGACCACTACAATTTCCACAGACTCTGCTGAACGCCACACTCAGTAGACCAGACTCAGTATCATATATAGTTTAAGTCACCATTACAAATCTCCACCTTGACTTCAATTTCATGCAAACTGACCAGATGCACAACCAAGTGTCAGATTTCCTCTTTGTCTTCAGATTTGAATACCTCAGCAGACCCCAACATCACCGAGTATTCCCGATTCGAGACAATGACTTTGGATATTCAAAGAAGTCCGACCTGGCGAAACTTGCCCATTGGAACTGGTTTAGTGAACATATTAGCAGGGTTCACATCAGTGCCAATCTTTTCCACTTTAACCCTCATCTCATTTCTTAGAAAATGACACCTAACATCAATGTGCTTGGTTCTCTCATGGTGAACCTGATCCTTAGCCAAACATATTGCACTAAGACTGTCACAATACACCTTGGCTTGATCTTGATGCAGACTCAGATCATTGACTAGCTCCTTTAACCGGATTGCCTCCTTTGTTGCTTCTGTCTGTGCCATGTATTCTGCTTCAGTAGTAGATGATGTCACTGTACCATGTAAAGTTGCCTTACAACTTACCATAGAACCACCCAAAGTAAACACATACCCAGTCATAGATCTTCTGCTGTCCACATCAGCAGCATAATCAGAATCACAGTACCCTATGACAAAACATTGAGTACCACCTCCATAAATGAGTCCAATATCTAATGTACCCCTAAGGTACCTGAATATCCTATGTACTGCTTTCCAGTGTTCCTTTCTAGATTGAGCTATAAACCTGTTGACAACACTAACTACCTGAGCCAAATCAGGCCTAGTACAGACCATGACATACATTAAACTGCCCACTGCACTAGCATATGGAACTAGGGCTGAGCTTGGTCTGGTTTGGGTCGGTTCGGTTCGGTTTTTGCCTATAGCTGGTCGGTTTGGGTCAGGAATTTCATCCCCCAAACCGAACCGAATCACTTGGAAAACCAATGGTTCGGTTTGAACCAATTTCGGTTTGGGTTCGGTTTGAACCAGTTTATCTATTAAATGGTTGTTCGGTTTGGGGTTCGGTTCGGTTTGCATATATCATAAAACCCAAAAAATAAGATCGGTTTGGATTGGTTTAAAATATAATTGATCACAAAATCTACCTAATTGTGATTTCTCGGACAAATTACATCTTTTAATTTGTTTGGTTTAATTTTATTTCATTACAAAGAGCTAACCCTTCATGAATAATTGTTCCTATTAATTTTCCATAGGTATAATCTTCATAAGGAATATTAAGAAAATCTTTTCTTAAATTTTTCCTTACTTTTTCTGCAAATAAATAAGGTAATCCATCTATAAACTTGGATTTCCAATGAGAGCTATTACTTTCAGGTAATTCCATAACTTTCGATTGAGAAAAGTATCTTTATACCATCTAAAATCATCAATGTTTTACATCTAAGATTTTGTAATAAAGTCTGAATATTTTCATGATTATCCAGAATTCTTCCTGTGAAATGTTCTAAAATAGTAGTAACAAGAGTATAAACTACATTTTCTACTACTATATTATTTTCTTGTTTAACCATATTCATAATATAGTCTTTATCTCGCTAATTTTAGATAATTATCCCACCAACCTTTCAATTGGCGAAGAAATCCTCAAACTATCATTTTAGCAATATTTTTATCAAGATTACACGATGTTTTACATATGGAACTATACATAAGCATTCTATGTATCATATTGTATATTTGTTTATCAGCATTAGCCGTCAGGTTCCATTCGTAAATACATTTTCCGGAATAGCTATTATTAATTTCATATTCATGTTCCTCATGGAGAGTATCCATAGGAGAAGGTCTTCTGTAATAGTAATGATGCTGAGTAGGACGATCAGCATATTTTCTTAATCTATTTATTTCAAATTGGACTGTATCATTATGAGTACCAGACCCAATTGTGTTAGAAATATCTTGATCTAGAGTATTTAGTTTTAAATTCTTAAATTTTTCTTCAAGAAATTTTTCTAAATCCCCTCTAGGTTTTAAAATAAAATCCTTAATATCAGGAGGTGATTGGATATGCGAAGTGATAATAATATTATCAATATCTTTATCGTTCTTCTTTTCATCTTTTTCTCTAGATATATTCTTTATTTCAGATAAAATTCTTTCTACCTTATCAGAAATATTTGATATTTGTTCTCCTAATATATTCAAGTATAAGTTTGTATAATTCTGATTTGATAATAAAAGATTTAATTCTTTTATAGTATATTTTAAAGAATCATTTTCAATTAATATCGAAAATGCATTAAAATTTAAAATTTTTCCACTTCTTTCAATTGTGAAAGCCTGTTGTGGAGGATAAATACCTCTCAGAGTTTTTCCCCCTTCTAATTGAAAATCTCTTTCAATTATATATAAATATTGTGGAACATAAGTAGAAATAAACCATGAAATAAAAGTAATCATTTTATTCTCATTTTTAAGATAATTATAAAATTCTTCTTGATAGTAATCTCTATCTTCTTTTGAAATATGTTCAAAAAACCAATCACGAAAGGGTTTCCATTTTGGAAGATTAAATTCATTTTTTATTGTTTTTCTTGCCAGTGACCCTGGACTAAAATCAATTTTTGGTGTAAAATCCATTTAAATATTATAGTCTACTTCTGATTCAGCAATATCTGAATCAACAACTCCTTGTCCTCTTACAATATTATTTTTATCTAAGGATAAATTTTTAACATATTTTTCCCTTAATTGAGAAGTAGAAACCCTACTGGGTTCAGGGATATGAATATTATCAAAAGGAGAAATGAAAGATCTCATAGATACAGATCTTGATAATGAATTTCTATTATTATCCATACCTGAATTCATACAAATAGAAATATTTCCATCTGTACTTTGATCTATATTAGTAACATCCTGACATATAACAGGAATCCTTGGTACAGCATTAGCTATCTGCCAAGTATCAGGTAAAGGAATTTCTTCCCATTATATATATATATATATATATATATATATATATATATATATATATATATATATATATATATATATATATATATATATATATATATATATATATTCGGTTCGGTTTGGATTGGTTTAAAATAAAAAAAAAAAACCAAACCAATACATTTCGGTTCGAGTTTGAAACCAAACCGAAAAATTCGGTTTGTATCGGTTTGGGTCAAATTGGTTTGGATCGGTTTGGATCGGTTTGGTTTTCGGTTCTCGGTTTCTGCTTTCCATTTCTATATGGAACTCTTGACATGTATTCTTCCTCTTCAGCTGAATGTGGAGCAAACACATCAGACATATGTAGATTTGGTGCCATTGGAGTATCTACAGGTTTGGCTACTGACATGCCAAACTTGGATAATAATTTTTCAATAAACCCCTGCTGAGACAAGAACAACTTCCCATGCTTCCTATCTCTATAGATCTCTATCCCCAAAATTTTCTTTGCATTCTCAAACCTTCATCTCAAATTTAGCCTTGAGCAGATTCTTCAGATCTTGAATGTTAGACTTGTTTGCAGCAGCTCTCAGCATATAATCTACATACAGTACCAGATAAATGATTGAACGATCCTTCAACTTGTTGTGATAAACATAGCAATCATATGGACTCCTGCTATAACCCTGCTGAATCATATAACTGTCAAACTTCTTATACCACTGCCTTGGGGCCTGCTTAAGTCCATACAAGGACTTCTTCAACTTGTAATAATACTTGAGTAAACTCAACTTGTTTATTTATGATAAAATGAAAGAGTATAAATAGATACAAGCTTGAAGGTGAGAGGTCCTAGTAGGGTATTTAATGCTATGGGCGGCTAGATACTCCTATGCTAGATACTCTTATTACATAATAGGACAAACTAGAGTTAGTTTATGTCTTATACTTTATGTCATATTAATTGTTTATACAATACAATTAATATGTCATGTTACAAATAATGTATACAAGTAAAATGTATTACACGGTAATAAGGTAATAATTCCACACCACCCTCAAACTGGGTTGTATATGTCTATACAGCCAAGTTTGTGACTCAGTCTGCTGAACATAAGTGGTAGAATGGCCTTTGTGAGAATATCAGCATTCTGGGCTGCTGAGGGAACATATTGAAGTTGAATGATCTGGGCATCAAGCTTCTCTTTAAGGAAATGTCTGTCAATGTCTACATGTTTTGTCTTATCATGATGAACATGATCTTCGCCATGCATAGTCTTTGAATTATTGTCACAAAGTAGAGTATGATAGGTTCTTTGAGGGTTCTTTGAAGTTCGATGGGACTCTTTTCACCATAGTGCTTCACACGATGCCCAAAACAAGTGCCCTGAGTTCAACCATTCAAAGATCGCTTCTGCAGATGAGAGTCGCTTTTTGCTTCTCCAAGTGACAAGATTAACCCATACATATGAACAATAGCACATGGTGTACCTTTCCTGTCTATGTGAAACCAAATTGTCGAGATCATTATAGACCTTAACTGATCTCTCAATAGACTTAGTGAAATGCAAGCCTTGGCCAGGAGTTGACTTTAAGTACCTAAGTATTCTGGAAACAGCATCCCAATGTTGCTCTGTCGGGCATTGCATGAACTGACTGACAAGGCTAACTCCATAAGCAATATCCGGTCGTATATGGGAGAGGTAAATGAGTTTTCCTACAAACCTCTGATATTGTTCCTTTCGTACATCAATATTACCATACACTAGAGGATTACTGGGGTCTATTGGAGAGATAGCTGGTTTGCACCCTAGCATGCCGCTTTCACGGCAGAGTCCAAAGACATACATTTTACGTGAGGCGAGATACCTCTGGTCGCTTCTTGCTATTTCCATGCCAAGGAAGTACTTGAGGTAGCCCAAATCTTTAACTTGGAAGACCTATTCCAGTAGGGTCTTCAATTTTTGGATCTCAGTAGGGTCATCACCAGTAAGGATGATATCATCCACATAGACAATAAGGATGGATCTTCTCTTATTGATTATTTTGATAAACATGGTGTGATCTGAGTTGCACTAATGATATCCAGCAGCCTTAACCATGTTAGTAAGTTTGTCAAACCATACTCTTAGGGACTGCTTCAGGCCATATGGAGATTTCCTCAGTTTGCAAACTTTCCCTTTGGTGTGAGTGTTGGTGAAACCAGGAGGTACAGTCATATAGACTTCCTCAGTGAGGTCACCATTTAGGAAGGCATTCTTGATATCCAATTGGTGAAGTGGCCAGTCAAGTTGGACAGCAAGGGAGATCAGCACCCTGACCGTGTTTAGTTTTGCCACAGGTGCAAATATCTCTTTGTAGTCAAGTCCATATGTTTGAGTGAAGCCCCTTGAAACCAGTCTAGCTTTATATTTGTCAATAGTACCATCAGCATTGTACTTGATGGTGTGAATGACCATTTACAAATGGATCTTCTTTTTCTTGTGGGAGAGTGGTGAGATCCCAAGTATGGTTGTCAAGAAGAGCAGTCATTTCATTTTTGACAGCAGCCTTCCACCTGTCATGTTGAAGAACTTCCTGTATATTCTTAGGAATGGAGTGGGTATCCAAGTCCTGTGTAAACATAGCAAAATATGAGAGAAAAGGAACCGTGTTTAATCAGTTGGATGAAAATGTCCTATCTAACTTCATTTCACAGGCCGGCTGGTTTGTTGGACCTTAAACTTGAGGGCAGAAAATACACCTGGGTGAATAAAATTGGCTCCAAGATGAGCCGTATAGACAAATGCCTAATTTCTCCTTCTTTCCATGACTTTTGGCCTAAGTTGTCTCTTGTTGGCCGGTTTGCAAAGAAGACCTAGTGATCACTGTCCAATCATACTTAAGCAGGCTGGCTCCGACGACTTCGGACCCCGAGCACCTATCAGGTTTTTAATAAGCATGAAGGTTTCAGCTCTGTGGTCTGGTCGATAAGGCTTGGCATGATCGAATGTAATGCTTCGGGTAGACCGACCTGATTTTAATTTGTTCTTATAGAGAAACTGAATTAAGCTGTTAAGTCTGCTTTGAAGAAATGGAGCAAGGAAGTTTCTAGAAAAAAGGTGAATGATTTTGATAAGATTGCTGAATGTAGAGAATTGTCTAGCTCTCTCTGAAATGGAAGCTAGGGTAAGTGCTATTAAATCCCCTGGATATGGCCTAGTGGTGAAGGCATGGGTGCGTAGTGCAGCCTCTAACCTAAGCTGGAGGTCAGTGGTTCGATTCCCGTAATGGGGTTGATTTCCGATTGATAACACCCTTCAGTGCAGAGGTTTCAAAGGCAGCCCATGTTGGAGCTACTAGGTTACCTGATTAACCTCTCCTCACTTTCCTGTGGGATCGGGGGTGAGGGGACCCTTAATGGTAGGGTTTACCATTTTTTTTAGGGTAAGTGCTATTAATAATATAATGAGATGCATGATAAATATATATAGGGCTTTGGAGAGCATGCTCAAGCAGAAGTCCAGAGAAATTAAGATGGATAAAAATTCTTTCACTCTATTATGAGAGGTACGTACGTAGACTGAACAGAAACAGAATCCTGGGTATGAATTTAAATGGTACGTAAATGGAGCGATTAGCGAAGATCCTTTAGAAATTAAAAGTGAAGCTGTTCAATTAACTTGCGAGTTGCGACCATTCTTTAAATCTGATCTATGGACATGATGAGAGCTTCTTTGGAAAGGCCTATTCAAGAGGAAGAGATTAAGATGGTTGTGTGGATTTGTTGTGGGGACCGGACGGTTTTACTCGTTAAAATTGAGTTTAATTTGGAGGCATGGAAAGCTTGAAGCAGGGACAAATTCCTCTTTTATTCCTTTAAAGACTATAGCCCTACTAGCTTAATAGGTTCTATATATAAAATCATATCTAAAATTTTGGCAGAGAGATTGAAGTCCGTCTTTCATATTTTGATAGGAGACTGTCAGTCAGCATATATCGGTGGAAAGAAAAATTCTAGATACTGACGACGCAATATTCATTGGGACTTGGGATATGAATAACCTTTCTAACCTTGAGAAGGTACTGAGACGTTTTGCCGCCATTTTAGGTCTTAAATTGAATTTTGGCAAGTGCAGACTGTGGGGTTTTAATGTTTGTAATGATGATTTGTCTTCTGGTGTTCGATTACTTCATTGTAGTCCAGGAATGGTTCCTTTCAGTTACTTGGGTCTGCCGGTTGGAGCCCATATGAATAGAGCTTCTTATTGGGAGCCTGTCATTGATAAAGTTAAAGCAAGACTTGCGGGGTAGAAGGCTAGGTTATTATCTGAAAGGGGGGGAGACTGACCCTTATTAAAGCTGTTCTTGGAAGCATACCTGCTTACTTCTTCTCGGTTTATCTTGCGCCGAAGATTATTATTGCCTTGTTAGAAAGACTGAGAGCTTATTTTTTTAAGGGAGGGGGGAAAATGAGAGGAAAATTGCATTGTTCTCTTGGTCGTCTGTTTTGAAATCAAAATACTTGGGGGAGGGGGGGGAGGGGGACTCTTGGTTCAAAATCTTGCTCTATTAGGAAAGTTGTGGTGGAGGTTCCAAGTTGAAGAGAACTCCTTGGGGAGAAAGGTGATTGTAGCTTTGTATGGTGATAATGGTGGTTTTTCAAGGGGGTGAGGGAGTATGGAGTAATGGAAAAGGTAGGGTGTGGGGAGGGATTATTAGAAGTTGTAACCTTATTGAAGAAGCATGGTGCGAGTCTTCTCCAGGAGCTATCGTCACTAGATGGTGCAAGTTAATCCCCGCGAAAGTCAACATTTTCTTTTGGAAGCAGGGGCGGACGCAGGATCTCAGGTAAGGGGGGGCAATAAAATTTTTAAAGACAAATAAAAAATTTAAGGGGAGGCAAACTATATGTATCGTACATCTTTTAGTATGTTTTTTCGATTAAGAAGCGATTTGCTTCTTGCATTTATATATAGTCCGCCACTGTTTGGAAGGCGCGCGTCTAATTGCAAGCATCCAACAAAATCCAATTTGGCAAAGAGAGGCATTATTCTTCCTTGCTATTCTTGTACTTTCTGCAATTCTTACGACAAAGAAGAATCGCATTTACTTCTAAGATGCAACTTTACAAGGAACGTGTGAGATCTAGTGGTCAAGTGGCTCAATTTACCGGGTGGGTTTTGCTTGGATTGGATAACTTTCTGCTCGTTCACTCCTTCGGCGTTTCGGATGCAAAAAATATCTTGGCTTTGGGATGTTTTACAAAGAGTGGGACTATGGTGTCTTTGGCCCTCACGAAACAAAGTTATATTTCAATCATGTTCGATGGATGCAAGGACTATATTTAAAGAAATTCAGACTTGTAGCTTCACTTGGATAATTGGAAGGAGCAACAATCTTCATGGTGATAGGGATAGTTGGCTGAGCAATCCCTTGAGTGCCTTTTCTTGATTCAGGTGCTTTATTAATACTTTTGGAGTGTGTTGAGGCCTGTTGTTTTGTTTTGTTGCTGTAATGTATTTCGGCAGCTTTAGTTTCTTTTGTATTTTGCTGCTTAGTTTGTGTCTGTGAACTGTTGCCTTTGTACTCTTACCTAGTACCTTGCTAGATGCTTTAAATATAAATATCTTTGCTGTTAAAAAAAAGATTGTACCATTTCTAGTCTGCCCATCCACTTCTTGGATTGGGAAAATCCAAGAACCAAGAAAATGATGGATTGATTTAAGCAAATCTAAGAAGACCCAATAAGTTTTGATCTTATAATACATTGGCAAGTTTTGAGATTGGGTGCGGTTGAAATTCTATGAATCTTCTTGACCCCATTGTATTGGGTGAAACCGAGCTGAACTGAGATTTCGAAATTGGAGGCAAAAATAAAATAATTGAAATACGCTATAACCATTTCAAGAATTTCATAATAGAAATTGCAAAAAAAACCAAAAAAAAAAATCTCCGACTTGTATGAATGTCGAACAGCCGAAGAGGGATGACGCGGAGATAGAGGTGGAAGAACAAGGATCAGATTTTGTGGAAGATAGAGGTTGAAGAGGCGCTGGGGATGGAAGAAGGATGCAGAGGAGAAAATGTGTGTAATTGGAGGCGGGGGTGGAGCCCTAGCTCCTTGATTCAAGGTGGGTGAATTGACTGAATGAAAAGTTAGAAAATATGATAGGCGGGATTAATTCACCCGCTTGCTAACTGCCTAAAAAATATTGAACTCCCCATTTACCTTCTAAAAGGGCGTTCTCAAATAAATGGCCTGAATTTATTGTCTTAATAGGTAAAGTTTGTAGTAGTGAAAAGTTCATCAAACTTCTCAACAGCAAGTTTCCTCTATAAGATTTGGGGCAAATGAGTCTTTTTCTTGGTGTGTGGAAGATAGGAGGGACAATTCTCGACTGCTTCTCACCCAAAAACACTACCTTAAACAACTGTTGCTAGATTGGGGTTGGATTCTGTGAAACCTTGCCCTACTCCCATGGTTGCAGGCAAATCTTTAACACCTGAAGATTGTACACCTATGAAGAATCCATCTCGCTATAGGAGTGTTATAGGGGCCCTCCGGACAGGGGCCCTCTGGTATCTTACTTTTACAAGACCCGACGTGGCATTTGCAGTCAACACTTTAAGCCAATTCATGCACTTTACTAGAGATGTTCATTGGCAAGCACTGAGAAGAGTGCTGAGATATTTGAAGGGTACTATGGATTTTGGAGTGCACTTCAAGTCCCAGGGGAATCTAACTCTTACTGCATGTACTGATGCTGCTTTATCCCTAACTGGTTATAATGATGATGATTGGGGCTGCTGAAAACATGACAGAAGGCCTGTTGTGGGCCATTGTATGTATATTAGTGATTCCCTTGTTACTTTAAGTTAAAAAAAAACAGCAGGTTGTATCAAGATCAAGTATTGAGTCAGAGTATAGGAGCCTTGCAAATGCATCTACAGAAATCAAATGGTTGACATCCCTACTCAAAGAACATGGCATTCAACCTAAGTCCACTCCTGTGATCTATTGTGATAACATTGGTGCAAATTCTCTAGCTTAGAACCATGTCTTCCATGCAAGGACCAAACATATTGAGATAGATGTTCACTTTGTGAGAGATCATTTTTTTAAACGAAACCTTGTATATTAATTTAAAAATAAGGTTCATACATGCCGTATCCTGGCCCTCCCCTTATACCAAAAGACGTCAACGAAGCATGGCCCTGCCTTAAAACTATGTCTGGCAAACCCAGTGTTAGAAAATCCATGCCATAGGAAAGAGTACGACACCCCATGCTTCCAAAGGTGTTAAGCTCTCCCAAAAAAATAAAATACAAAAGGATGCATGAAAAAGAAGAATCTATAGCAGCAACTTGTGGGTTCATGCATTCGGCATCTTGAAAGTCTTTGCATTCGGCAGATTGAAAGGCTTCACAGTGAGTAGAATAAGAAATATCCATCCAACAGCTTGCGGAAAAATTTGGAGTTGTATGCCAAGTCCTCATTGTAGAAATAATGTGATTTCTCGTAGTAAGACCCTGAGCAGCAACGTGATAATCTCTTTAGTCTATGAAGTGTGGAGCAGCAATCCAACAACAATTGTGATGACTCAAAATCACCAAAGTCCCATGCAATAAAGTATAGTAAGCATAACCACCAAGAGTGAACATGTAAATAGAGGATACAAAGAAGCGTAACATCTGTATTGCAACCTCCATAGTAGTGAATGGTGCTTCCATCTTTCCACGCCATGCTTTATACCACATTCTGATAAGCAAGAGGTGAATCTGGAAATGCCAAGTCCTCGCATGTAGGTTGATGCAAGTTCCTGCAAATAATAAAGTCTCGTGACAGTATATGAAATGAATGTGAAGGAGAAATCAGTAAAACAACAGAGAGGATACAACCTGGTTTACACCTATCAAATAACTGAGGGGTGCGTCCAGTTCATTAAGCAATGCTGCGAACTTTCTAATGAATGGAATAGCAGTTGATCTCCATGTAAAATGAGTTTGAGGGTGGCCGGAAGGGCATCATGCGTAGATTAGGAAACCAACGATCTGCTAGAGGAAGCTTGAGTAGAAAAGAAGTCAGTAGCTTTATTTGCTTCACGGTAAATGAGTCTAATATGCATCCGGTGCTAGAGGAGAAGACCCTTAATGGATCTAATATCATCGTCAATCTGCCAAGGAGTGTCAAAATTCCTAGAGATTATGTTGAGTAGGGCCAGAGAGTCAGTTTCAATGATAACATGATGGAAGTGGTGATCCGCACAATAGGTAAGACCAATGAGAAGGGCCTTCATTTCCGCAACCATACTAGTACAACTATGGTAAGGTTCACTAACACCAAAAATGAGATGACCATGCATATCACAAATGATAACCCCACCACCGGAGGGACCGGGGTTACCTAAAGATGAACCGTCGGTATTCAGCTTCACCATGTTGGGAGGAGGCTTTTTCCAATTGACCAGAATATGTTGAGTCACACGCCGTGGGGAGAAGTTTCTAATGTAGTGGTTATCTACCAGACAGTCGTCATCTGCATCAACCCGAACAAGACTTTGGCTAAGAAGAGCATAATAAAGGTTGCCTTTGATGTTGAAGATGGTAATCTGAATGCTGGGTTGCACTAAGTCGAATAAAACCCTGTTTTTGCATTTCCAAATTTCCCAAAGAACCAATGAGGGGATTAACTGACAAGCGAATTTAACCGAACCATTATGATAAGGAGACCACCAAGCACGAAGATAAGTCCAGAACTCCACAGCTAAAGGGTGAAACTGAAGCTGTGCCTGAAAGTGTGTTCAAATAGTATGGGGGAAGTAACAAGAGAAGAATGAATGATCTCTGGTATCTTCATCTGAGCAGAAGGGGCACTTAAAAGGGCCATGGTGCCCAAAAACTCATAACATGCCAGGGAGATGGAGCATGTTATTAAGAAATCACCACATAAAAATCGAGATTTTGACCGGAATGTTGGGCTTCCAAACCTCTTTTAGCTCACTGATAACATTATTCCTGTGGCGAATATGCTGATAGGCAGATGCGATAGTGAAATTACTTGTGAAAGTAGGTGACCATATCCAGTTCCATTTGGAGGTGTGTATAGGCCGCAGGTGTAGGTTCACAATGCTCTCTACTTTTTGCATGATTCTCCACGGTCGTAATTTTGAAGATTGGGAAGAGAAGAGAAACTCTTACCCCAAATGCCAATACTATTACGAATTTTCCATCAAAGTTTACAAGCAAAGGCTAATTGAATGTCTTTCACGTTGCGTACTCCTAGTCCATTTTCCTCTGTGGGCCCACAGACATTCTTCCAGGATCTCCAAATACGACATTTCTCCTGGTCGATATTACCCTATAAAAAGCTTCCAAAAATATGATGAAGGTGGTTCATCACCGATCTGGGAACTTGCAGAGCGGCTATGGTATGTATAGGAATGGAGGATAACACATGTTTGATAAAAATCAGATGACCTCCCATAGGGAGGAATTTATCTAGCTAGCCTTCAAGCCTTTATTGGATTTTATCAATTAGGTAATCAAAATAAGCCCTTTTGGGACGAACAACATAAATGGGTCACCCGAGGTAGGTGAATGGCATTCAGCCCGACGGATCCCAATCAAGGCTGTGAGATTTCTAATCTTACTAGCAGGACACAACTTAGAAACGACAAAGAAACTCTTAGCTAGACTGAATTTCTGGCCCGTAAGGTGCTCATAAGTGTGAATGAAGGCCATGATTTTCTGGATATTCCATTTAAAACCTCTACAGAAAATAATTAGGTCATCTACATAAAGACAGTGGGTAACGTGGAAGAGAATAATGCTGCATTTCTAGATCACCAAATAGTGCTTTAAGACCACATGTGAAGGCTTCGGAGACCATAATAAACAAATATGGGGATAGATGGTCTCCCTGTTTGATGCCGTGTGAAGACTAAAAGAAACCAGTGGGCGTTCCATTAAGCAAGATAGAAGACTAGCAACCGTGGAGGTTGTTCATGATCAGGGCGATGAAAGCTGTATTGAACCCAAAAGAGCTGAGAAGTTGCAATAAGAAAGGCCTGGAGACTCTGTTGAAAGATTTCACAATGTCGAGATTGAAAGCCATATTATGGCCCCGTACCTTTTTATGCAAGTGTTGCATAATTTCCTGTACAAATAAAATATTGTCTGTGATATCCTTACCTTTGACGAAATCAGATTGCTCATCAGAGATGAGCCTTTCAAGTAGAGGCTGAAGCTTGTGAGTTAAAATTTTGGTGAAGATCTTATTAACAACCGAGCAAAGAGAGATAGGTCAAAAATCACCAAAAGTCGTTGGAGCGCCGTTTTTAGAAAGCAGGGTAATGAAAGTTGCTCCCACAGAGCAAGGCAGGGGACGACCAGAAAAGAAATCTTGAACCGTATTTTGAATGTCCAAGTGAACCACATCCCAAAATTTTTGGAAAAAAAAGACTAGAGAACCCATCCGGACCTGGAGCACTATTCGGGTCAAGATCGAACACAACCCTTTTGATTTCTTCAAGAGTAACCAAATCTCCCAATTTTCTATTGTCTTCTTCCGTGAGGATCCTGGGGACATAAGAGAGCAGCTCAATCATAGTAGAGTCGTCTGGAGGCTCTCATTGAGAGAGAAGAGAGCTAAAGAAACAAATCGATTCTTGTTTACTGTCACTTTCAGGCGTAAGCCAATCACATGCATCATTACGAATACGTTGAATATGACCTTTAGCTCCATTATCTTTCACAGAGGCATGAAAAATACGAGTATTGCGATCGCCATCAGTAAACCACTTACACTGTGATTTTTGCTTCCAGAAGTCTTCCTCTTCTAGCATGGTCCGAATATAAAGCGCATTAGCTTGATTTAGAGCAGTGCGGCTTGGCTCTGTGGGGGAGTTTTCTAGAGTTAGTTCCTTGTGAGCCAAGTCTTGTTCAGCCAGCTTAACATTAAGATGAACATCGCCGAACGTCTCTTTATTCCATATTTTCAAGGCGGATTCAAGGCACTTTAATTTTCCCATTAGCACATCCATACCCAAGCTGAATAAAGGTTGATCCCAATTATCCCGAACTAATTTCGTGAAGTCGTCTCTGTGCAGCCACATATTTTGGAAGCAAAAAGGTTTGGGGCCACTAGTCAAGTTGGCAGAGCCGTATAATAGAACTTTGTGGTCCGAGCAGGCTTTAGGAAGGGCTTTGACTGTAAAATTGAGGTGAATATCCAGCCACTTAGTGTTATGCAAAGTACGATCCCGTTTAACATGAACGATTCCGTTTGGTCTAGTGCCAGACCAAGTAAAATCCCCATTTTGAATAGGCTTCTCCATAAGAGAACAATCAGAAATTAAGTCATTAAAGTCTTGCATAGACAACCGGTCCGGGGAACCATTCCCTTTATAATCCTCCCGAAAACGTATAATATTAAAATCACCCCAACCAGCCACGGAATATCAAGAGAGTGTATGGCCCGAAGGTCTTGCCAAAGAGACATGCGGCCCACCTTAGTATATTTGGCATATACTGCCGAGATTATATAGGGTATAGTTGCATTGAATTTAACATGAATAGATTGATCAGTGGAGAGTAATAAGTCCCAAGAAATAGTAGAGTTCCAAAAAAGCCATAACTTACCATTCGGAGTAGCTGCCGAGTATTTAAAGTTGAGGCGATTCGCTATAAAAATCCTTTTACTGTAGGCAACATAGGTTCGGAAATAGCCAAAAATATCAATGTAATACATACGAACAAGCTTCTTTACACGAGCCATTAAGGAAGTATTTACAATGCCTCTAATATTCCATAAAATGATGTTATTCATTGGGAAACCTTTTTTTGGGGTGTTTGGTGGAGTGGGTTTGGACCCCTTTAGTCGTAGACACTTCTGCCTTCTTTTTCCGACTCTTAGACACAGGAATAAAAGGACCCTCCGTATCCATTTCTGGCATATCTTCCTGACTCTATGAATCATCAGAGGCCGATTCCTCCTGAGATTCCTCCTGTGATCGATTGGGTGGATGCCATTCAAGAAGATTAACATTGTGTTAACCTTTGCTCTTTGTTTTTCAGAGTCCGAGCCATAGCCGTTGGTGTTAAAATGCTTGACTAACCTTTGGCGTTCCAATTTCCTCAGTACTACCAATTAAAACTCTCATAATCTCCGCATTCGAAGGTTTTGTGTTGGAGGATCCACCATAGTTGCATGGGCCGAAATAAGAGAGGATGAATCCGAGCCATGCTGCATGGCTTGTGTGATATTTGAACCTTTATGCATGGCACCATGAATGGAAGCTATGGCTTTATCATTACTAGCATTACCAATGATATTACTTTCAGGGGATGTTGAATGGTCTGTAGTTGTTTTCACCACATAACCTGAGATGGCTTGCTAGTAGTAGGTTTTTGTGTTGCCAATTCAGGATGCTTGACTAAGCAATAATCTGGACTATGCCCCATATGCCAACAGTGTGTACAATAGGCCGGGCGAGTTTCTTCGGGAAGAATAGGCTGCCAGAAACCATCCCCGTTCTCTTTTTGAATCTAGATACAATTCGGAACATTTTTCAAGACATCTACCTCAACTTGTACCCATGCCAAGGATGGCCTACGAAGCTCGGCAGTGGCTGAATCGATCCTTAACGGCTTTCCAATTGTTTAAATGAGCCTAAAAATAAAGTCTTTATTCATAAGATGGATTGGAAGTTTAGGAAGAGAAATCCAAACAGGGATGATGGATCAATGTGGAAATCAACAGTCTATTTAAAAACCCTCATATTTTTGTTACCAACTTGCCATGATGCTTTCGAGAACAAACGAATATAATTTTCATCGTGCTGAAATCTAATAATCACATACTTATTATCTAAGAGGCCGAAAGTATAGTTACCTTTGGAGTTTTGGACACTGTGGAATTTCTTGATTGATTCTAGATGAGAACGGCCTTGGGAGAATTTCCCGACAAGGGAGCGTTGAAATCCGGTGGCCATGGTAGCCTCAGTATCATCGCGAATGATGATCGCCGGCTCCCCCTTGAAAGAGGAGGTCCGTAGGGTGGTTGCATTGAAGGAAGTCGACGCTCATGTGCTCGTTATTCTAGCGTAGCTGAGAGGTGGAGTTGGTAGAGTGGATTCCGTAGGTGAAGCTGGTGTTTCCGGCGGAAACCTCGCCATGCTGCCGAAGAAGGAGTCCGGCACGTGAAAAGCGATTAAAACCCTAGGATTGCTTTGGAGTCGGCACGTCTCAGAAATTTGATTCCTGATGTTGCTTCGAAATTTTTGATTTGATTCGAGATGTACTGTGATCTTATTGTGGAGTACATACCCTCCTATGAACTAAAGCTGACATATTTACTATAGCTCTATCTGCTGCATCTTTTGTTCCTTTCAGGCCCAAAATAAATGTGGAAAGTCATCCCCATTTAGTTAGATGGGGACTGTTGGAGTATAATGATGATATAGGTAATTGAGGGACCTATTTGTAATATTATCTAGTATTAAATTATGTGGTGTATCTGGCATAATATGTGAATGCCATGTGTCCTAGACTTATCTATATGTAACAAACTATCAATGAATGAGAAAGTATTCAAGATTCCACTATCATTCTGTTTCGCAAGTGTGTGCACACTTTGTGTGGATAAATTTTGTGTCACTACAAAAAAAAAATATTTTTTTTGTGACAAATCTCTGGTGACAAAGAGGAGTTTTGTCACAAGAGGGATGCTTCTAGTGACAATATTTTATTTTGTCTCAAAAATGTGTACTAATTAGTGAGGAAAAAAAAATGTTACGAAAAACTTGATGGAATGTCACAAAAAGATAGAGTTTCACTTGTGTAATATCCGACAAACTTTATTATAGGGCTTTAGTGACATAGTGATCTTTTTCATGAAGTCCATAATGATTTACGTAACTAGTATTTTGTCACGATTAGGGGTACAAATGAACTAATGGTTCGTGATCGGTTTGAGTTCGGTTGATGTATGAGGTTCGAGATCGAGTAGACTTGATGTTGATGGTTATTTTAAGTTCATGCGTTAATTTTTGTTCGTAAAATTTAAATATTGTTCGACTCAATAATCTTAATATTCGACTCGATATCATAATATTCGACTCGATATCATAATATTCGACTAGATTTAAATTTCTTACGTTGCAATTCGATGACTTCTTACGTTGCAATTCGATGACCAAAAAAATATGATTAGATATAAACTAAAAAAAAATACACAGTTGTTCTCAAAAAAATAAATAAAAAATACACAGTTTTCATACAAATCCATGGTAAACCTAGTCTCTCTCCTTTAGAACACAAATCCATTTCATCGAACTCCAGATTTCTGCACCTAACCTCGTGTATCAGGAATGAATCAATATCGGCGGTGTTTGTGAACGCGTATTTCCCCGGATTCCAAGTTGGCGGAAGAGTTTTGTTTGTGATTCGATTGCTGAAGCAGAAGGTCAGATTTTTTTGTTTAATTCGATTTCCGTTGCATTTTCTTCATCATGCCCGGTGCTTAATTATATAGAATATCTGGTGCCTAATTATGTAGAATCGACATGATTTATTGAAAAGAGGCATCACAGATTCTTATTCTTTGCAGTGGTGATCTATTATTGAAAAGATGCATCTGAGATTCTTATTCTTTGCATTTGTTCTAGCACTAGCTCTAGCTTTTGGGGCCATGATTATGACAATTGAGAACATAATTAATCAGCTGTATATATTTGGTCTTGTGCATGTGGAAAGTTTTTGTATATGTACGTAAAGTGTATGTGAAAATGACTCCATATCAAGAAGATATGTGATTAAAGAAAAAAAGTTCTTTTATGGTAATTCATTGGGTTTTTCTTAATGTTTATTGATCTCTTGCCTACTTTTTCATGTGAGATTCTTTCAGCTTTGCAGATGGCTATTATGTTCTTACTTATGCTTTCATGTTAATTGTATTACCATTATTCGTAAGTGTTAGGAAATGTGACTTGAACTCTTATTTAGAGCTGAGTACTAAACTGAGTTTAGTACTAAGCTGAAAAATGTCAGCTGAGTAAAGTCAGATGAGTAATGTCAGCTGAGCAAAAGTGAGCTTTGAGCAGAAGTCAGCTTTGGGCAGAAGTCAGTTTTCCCAGAAGATCAGCTTTGGGAAAGTCAGCTTTAGTAGAAGTCAGCATTGGAAAGTCTGTTTTGGGCAAATCTCAGTTTGAGTGAATGTCAGCATGGTTACATTCTGGTGGATAACAGCTGGAGCTGGGGTCCACATCTGGGGTATTTTAGTCATTATGCTAGTATGTCTTTATGGCGGCTAGGTCAAATTTTTGTGGCTATAAATACACGTCAGTTGTAACCTAGAACATTTGCAGAGTCTGTAAAGGAAATCTCTAGTGATAATATATTCTCCTCTTTCTGCCCGTGGAGAAGTCGGCATTTGCCGGAAACCACGTTAAATCCAGTGTTATTGTTTCTTGTTTGATTTATGCTTTCTCGTTTGCATCTTGATTATTGCAATCTGTTATCCGCGTTAATCCCTGAGGGTCCTAAATTCTAACAAATTGGTATCAGAGCGTTCAGGTTATCATCAGGGAGTCTGAGATTTTGTTTTGGAATCATCTGTTTGAACAAAATTTTATCTTCACCAAGACCTTCACCGGTGCTCGGATTTGTGATAAAAGTTCTGTTCTTTGGCAAGATCAAGATGTCTGGGTTAAATGTAGAGATGGATAAATTCACAGGAAGGAACAATTTCAATCTGTGGCAAATCAAGATGCGTGCTCTGTTGAAGAAACTAGGGCTTTGGGCAGATCGAAGATGAGGATGTAGCTCTAATTTTGTTGGTATCACTGCCAGCATCATATGAGAATTTTGTGTAGTCTTTTGTTGTTGGGAGAGACACAGTGTCATTGAAGGATCGATGTTAGAGCATCTCTCCATAATCGAGAGCTAAGGCGTAATTCAACTTGCACAAGTACGGACAATCGGGTTGCTGGTTTATTTGCTAGTAGCAGTTGCAAAGGGAATGGAAATCCTGGAAAGAAGACTTTCAAGAAGGATGATTCTAAAGACCCTAATGCAAATCTGGTCTGAATCTGAATCTGGAGTGTTGACAAGTAGGTGGAGCTTCAGGTCCATACTCAGCTGAGTTTGCAGAACTCAGCTGAGAACAGTCGACACTAATCTGGCACTTAGTTGTGCATCAGAACCTGAAGAATCAAGAGCTGAATCTGAGTGGAACCAAAATCTGGGATTGGCTGAGTAAGGCTTAGCTGATCTAGTACAAGCTGAGTAAAAGTCAGTTTTGTAGAGTGGAGTGTTCAAGTCTGGGAAGTAAGCTGAATGAAGAGTCAGCTGAGTCCATCTGTCAGTGGAGTGGCGTCTGCTGAGTCTGTTGAACATGTTTGCGCTGGTTCTGCATCTGTGTCTAGAAGCCTCAACTGAGTGAAGTCAGTTGAGTAAGACAAATCTGATATGTTTGGCTGAGTAAAGTCAGTTGAACATCTGGTGAACATGTCTAAGCTGAAGTTCTCATCTGGAGTTAAGTCTCGTCTGGTACAGTACATCTGGTTAAACATCTGTTTGATCGAGAGTAGAAGTCAAGGTGGAGATTTGTTAGGAAATGTGACTTGACCTCTTATTTAGAAATTGGTACTAAATCGAGTTTAGTCTTGTGAAAAAAGTCACCAGTAAAGTCACCGAGTAATGTCAGCTGAGCAAAAGTGAGCTTTGAGCGTATGAGCTTTGGGCGTAAGTCGATTTGCCGGAAGATCGACTTTACTAAGTCGACTTTGGGAAAGTTAGCTTTAGCAGAAGTCAGCATTGGAAAGTCAGTTTTGGGCAAATCTCAGTTTGAGTGAATGTCAGCATGGTTACATTCTGGTGGATAACAGCTGGAGCTAGGGCCACATCTGGGGTATTTTAGTCATTATGCTAGTATGTCTTTATGGCGGCTAGGTCAAGTTTTTGTGGCTATAAATACACGTCTGTTGTAACCTAGAACATTTGCAGAGTCTGTAAAGGAAATCTCCAGTGATAGGCAAAATTAGGATTTTAGTCTTCTAAGTTGACCTATTTTTGGATTTTAGTCTGCTTTCCACGAGGAAAATAGTCCTCTAAGTTGGCTTTTTTTTTTTGATTTTAGTCCTTTCCACGGATATTCTTGTTGGGCACCGAATATTTTAAAATTGATGACGTGGGCTGCCATTAAAGCTGCCACGTGGGATCTACATGGCTTGTGGGTCCCATTTCTCCTCCATTTACTAAAAATAAAAAGTTGAGGAAGAATGATTCGAACCGGCGACTATGTAAAATATCACAAGACTTTTTGCCATCCAAGCTATAACTTCAATATGTATATTATGACACAATTAATTACTTATGCACAATAACATTTCTTCCAACATTGTATGTGCCTAATTTAAATAAACTTATTTACAAAATTAATTTAACTGTAGATGATATATATATATATATATAGCTCTTGCATAATTTATTTTTTTTTTAGTTTTTTTTATAACCTATTATTATTATTATTATTATTATTATTATTATTATTATTATTATTATTATTATTATTAATGTAAGTCGACCTTACATTACCAGAAGAGTAATAATTATAAATTTTTTTCTTATCTTACTATTAATTTGTATATATTCGGTCAACTTTTTTAATATCATAATTATTACAATTAATGATAATCAAATTGTATATCAAACACTATAGTCTTTTTTGAGAACCAAACATTATAGTCTAATATATTTAATCACTGTGTTTCAAAAAAAAATTAATCATTGTGTTTCAAAAAAAAAAAATTAATCACTTTATTAATGTATTTGATAATTCTAAATCCACTTACATTTAGGGACGTAGATCGTTTTTTTTTTTTAATAAAAAAGAACTACATCAAATTAACAAGGAAAATTAAACCAAAGGAAACCATATTATGCATAAGTAATAAATCTTGTCATAGTATAAACATTAAAGTTGTAGCTTAGATGGCAAAGTACTTGATAGTTTATCACTGGGTTGCTGGTTTGAATCCTTCATGCATCAACTTTTTATTTTTAGTAAATGGGGTAGAAGTGGGACCCACCGCCACGTAGATCCAACATGGAATATGATTCCGGTGTCCAGTCAGCATAAACCGGCGGATATGACTAAAATCCAAAAAAAAACCCAACTTAGAGGACTATTTTCCTCACCGGAGCAGGAACAGGACTAAAATCCAAAATATGCCAACTTAGAGGACTAAAATCCTAATTTTGCCTCCAGTGATAATATATTCTCCTCTTTCTGCCCGTGGAGTAGTCGGCATTTGCCGGAAACCACGTTAAATCCTGTGTTATTGTTTCTTGTTTGATTTATGCTTTCTCGTTTGCATCTTGATTATTGCAATCTGTTATCCGCGTTAATCCCTGAGGGTCCTAAATTCTAACAGTAAGTTAGTGTAAATTCTGTTGGCTTGCTACAGTAGCCTTGCTAGCTATAGAAAATAGTTTAATGAATGCTCTACTATATTATGTTCAGCCCCATATCTGTGTACTATTGGGAGAATGCTACATTATGGAGATAGGTCTCTTGATTGGCTTAACAGTTGTTTGAATGCACCTTCCTCTTTTCTTTTTCTTATATTTGTTGCTTTTATATCATGCTGGCTCGTATTTCCGGGCTCTTTATCACACGTAAACACAAATATTTCTTTATGCTCAAATGCTTAAATGACGTACTTCATACTTGTCAATCTCAATTTTGTCTTCATTTACTGTCTCTTTGCAATAGCTACCTGTAGAACGTGTGTTTTGGTGTTGGAGGCACAACATATTTCGGGTTTTGAAAGGAAATTTATAGATAAAAAGCAGCGCATTTTGTTCGACTTTGATGTCTGATAAGTATGGTATGCATCTGTTTGGGGGGTGTCATGTCTGCTGTGTCTTGTCTGTCCAGGACATGTCCGGGACTTGTATGCATTATATATTGGGCTTATCCTTTATCATGGGTTTAGATCTTGTACGCATGATATATTGGGCTTTCTTGACCATGTGTAGTTTAGTTTGGACCTTATCTTGTTTGTGTCCCAACCTTGTCCAGGACATGTCCGAGACTTGTCTAGGACTTGTCTAGGACATGTCCATACTTGCCCAAACCATGCCCTGTTAAGTCTTATCCTTTGTCTCAGGTTTAGAATTTGTATGCATCATATATTAGGTTGTCTTGACCATGTTTAGTCAATAGGTTCAAACTTATCTGCTACTCTTGGAGATTTCTCTGATGCAACATATGAGAATGAACCCTTATTATTAGTGCTTTTTGCAAAGGACTTTCTCTTTTTGCATGCCCTGTTAAAAAGAATGGGCTGTAGTGAAGTTCGATTCTTTGAATATACGTTGTTGTTTTCTTGTCTGAGTGTTTAGCTATGCATAATGTGCTATCATTAAGTAGATACTTTTGATGCAAGAGGTGTCAAGTCATAATCTCTATCTCTACTATTCTAAAAGTGTGAGTGTGTTTCCCCCAAAAAGAGTTTCTCCCCACTTTGAACAATTAAAATAATTGAAATAATTAAAATATAATAACCATAAAATAATAAAAGATACCAAATATTAAAAGATCCTTGATTAATTTAATTACAATCGAAATATATTAAAATACAAATTAAAAACCTAAATAATCAATCAAAATCATCAAATCAATGATTGAATATTGATTAATAAATCATCAATAATTTATTACAATAGAAAAACGAAATTAAAAAAATAAAAATTTAAAAAAATCCTTGATTTAAGTAACATATATCTCTATCTCTATCTCTATCTCTATCTCTACTATTCTAAAAGTGTGAGTGTGTTTCCCCCAAAAAGAATTTTTCCGCACTTTTAACAATTAAAATAATTGAAATAATTAAAATATAATAACCATAAAATAATAAAAGATACCAAATATAAAAAGATCATTGATTAATTTAATTACAAACGATCTCTATCTCTACTATTCTAAAAATGTGAGTGTGTTTCTCCCAAAGAGAGTTTCTCCCCACTTTTAACAATTGAAATAATTGAAATAATTAAAATATAATAACCATAAAATAATAAAAGATACCAAATATAAAAAGATCCTTGATTAATTTAATTACAATCGAAATATATTAATCTCTATCTCTATCTCTACTATTCTAAAAGTGTGAGTGTGTTTCCCCAAAAAGAGTTTCTCCTCACTTTTAACAATTAAAATAATTGAAATCTCTATCTCTACTATTCTAAAAGTGTGAGTGTGTTTCTCCTAAAAAGAGTTTCTCCCCACTTTTAACAATTAAAATAATTGAAATAATTAAAATATAATAATCATAAAATAATAAAAGATACCAAATATAAAAAGTTCCTTGATTAATTTAATTACAATCGAAATATATTAAAATACAATAAAAACAAAATTAATATCTATATTTTTTATTCTAAAAGTGTGAGTGTGTTTTCCCCAAAAAGAGTTTCTCCCCACTTTTAACAATTAAAATAATTGAAATAATTAAAATATAATAACCATAAAATAATAAAAGATGCCAAATATAAAAAGATCCTTGATTAATTTAATTACAATCGAAATATAATAAAATACAATAAAAACGAAATTTAAAACCTAAATAATCAATCAAAATCATCAAATCAATGATTGAATATTGATTAATAAATCATCATTAATTTATTACAAAAGAAAAACAAAATTAAAAAAATAAAAAAATAAAAAAAAAATCCTTGATTTAAGTAAACATATAAAAACGAAATAAGAAATATATATAAAAAATCTTCAAGATCCTTATCAAAATCCATGATTGAATAATAAAATAAAATAACTAAATACGTTTGGTTTCTCCCAACTTTTAATAGCGTTTCATTTTTCCCCATAATTAAAATAATTGAAATAATTAAAATATAATAACCATAAAATAATAAAAGAAAACCAAATATAAAAAGATCCTTGATTGCAAATAATTGAAATCTCTATTATTTATTATTCTAAAAGTGTGAGTGTGTTTCTCCTAAAAAGAGTTTCTCCCCACTTTTAACAATTAAAATAATTGAAATAATTAAAATATAATAACCATAAAATAATAAAAGATACCAAATATAAAAAGTTCCTTGATTAATTTAATTACAATCGAAATATATTAAAATACAATAAAAACAAAATTAATCTCTATATTTTTTATTCTAAAAGTGTGAGTGTGTTTCCCTCAAAAAGAGTTTCTCCCCACTTTTAATAATTAAAATAATTGAAATAATTAAAATATAATAACCATAAAATAATAAAAGATGCCAAATATAAAAAGATCCTTGATTAATTTAATTACAATCGAAATATATTAAAATACAATAAAAATGAAATTTAAAACCTAAATAATCAATAAAAATCATCAAACCATTGATTGAATATTGATTAATAAATCATCATTAATTTATTACAAAAGAAAAACAAAATTAAAAAAATAAAAATTATAAAAAAATCCTTGAATTAAGTAAACATATAAAAACGAAATAAGAAATATATATAAAAAATCTTCAAGATCCTTATCAAAATCCATGATTGAATAATAAAATAAAATAACTAAATACGTTTGGTTTCTCCCCACTTTTAATAGCGTTTCATTTTTCCTCATAATTAAAATAATTGAAATAATTAAAATATAATGACTATAAAATAATAAAAGATAACCAAATATAAAAAGATTCTTGATTGCAATTTATAGGCACGTGGTTTTGCTTAAAAAATTCGCTAATTTAATGAAATTATAAAATCCGAAATTAAAAAACAATTTACAAAGATGCGCCCAAAAAGAATTTCTCCCCACTTTTAATCTCTATCTCTATCTCTACTATTCTAAAAATATGAGTGTGTTTTCCCAAAAAGAGTTTCTCCCCACTTTTAATAATTAAAATATAATAACCATAAAATAATAAAAGATACCAAATCTCTACTATTCTAAAAATATGAGTGTGTTTTCCCAAAAAGAGTTTCTCCCCACTTTTAATAATTAAAATATAATAACTATAAAATACCATAAAATAATAAAAGATACCAAATATGTAAATATCCTTGATTAATTTAATTACAATAGAAATATATTAAAATACAATAAAAACGAAATTAAAAACCTAAAAAAAAAAGAGTTTCTCCCCACTTTTAACAATTAAAATAATTGAAATAATCAAAATATAATAACCATAAAATAATAAAAGATACCAAATATAAAAAGATCCTTGATTAATTTAATTACAATCGAAATATATTAAAATACAATAAAAACGAAATTTAAAACCTAAATAATCAATCAAAATCATCAAATCAATGATTGAATATTGATTAATAAATCATCATTAATTTATTACAAAAGAAAAACAAAATTAAAAAAATAAAAATTAAAAAAAAAATCACTGATTTAAGTAAACATATAAAAACGAAATAAGAAATATATATAAAAAATCTTCAAGATCCTTATCAAAATCCATGATTGAATAATAAAATAAAATAACTAAATACGTTTGGTTTCTCCCCACTTTTAATAGCGTTTCATTTTTCCCCATAATTAAAATAATTGAAATAATTAAAATATAATAACCATAAAATAATAAAAGATAACCAAATATAAAAAGATCCTTGATTGCAATTTATAGGCACGTGGTTTTGCTTAAAAAATTCGCTAATTTAATGAAATTATAAAATCCGAAATTAAAAAAAAAAATTACAAAGATGCGCCCAAAAAGAATTTCTCCCCACTTTTAATCTCTATCTCTATGTCTATCTCTACTAAAAATATGAGTGTGTTTTCCCAAAAAGAGTTTCTCCCCACTTTTAATAATTAAAATATAATTACCCATAAAATACCATAAAATAATAAAAGATACCAAATATGTAAATATCCTTGATTAATTTAATTACAATAGAAATATATTAAAATACAATAAAAACGAAATTAAAAACCTAAAAAATCAATCAAAATCAATGTTTGAATATTGATTAATAAATCATCATTAATTTATTAAAATAGAAAAACGAAATTAAATAAATAAAAATGAAAAAAAAAAATCCTGCATTTAAGTAAACAAATAAAAACGAAATATAAAATATAAAAAAAAATCTTCAAGATCCTCATCAAAATTTTGGATTGAATAATAAAAGAAAACTAACTAAATACATTTGGTTTCTTCACACTTTTAATAGTGTTTCATTTATCTCCACTTTTAATAATTAAAATAATTGAAATAATTAAAACATAATAACCATAAAATCTAACCAAATATAAAAAGATCCTTCATTGCAATTTTTAGGCATGTGGTTTTGCTTAAGAAATCCTTGAGTTAATAAAATTATAAAAACCGAAATTAAAAAACAATTTATAAACATGCGCCCAAAAAGAGTTTCTCCCCACTTTTAATAATTGAAATAATTAAAATATAATAACCACAAAATACCATAAAATAATAAAAGATACCAAATATAAAAATAAAAAAAAATCCTTCAGTTAAGTAAACATATAAAAACGAAATAAAAAATATATATAAAAAATCTTCAAGATCCTCATCAAAATTTTGGATTGAATAATAAAAGAAAACTAACTAAATACGTTTGGTTTCTCCCCACTTTTAATAGTTTTCATTTATCCCCACTTTTGATAATTAAAATAATTGAAATAATTGAATTATAATAACCATAAAATCTAACCAAATATAAAAAGATCCTTCATTGGAATTTATATGCAGGTGGTTTTGCTTTAAAAATCCTTGAGTTAATGAAATTACCAAAACCGAAATTAAAAAATAATTTATAGACATGCGCCCAAAAAGAGTTTCTCCCCACTTTTAATAATTGAAATAATTAAAATATAATAACCACAAAATACCATAAAATAATAAAAGATACCAAATATAAAAAGATCCATAATCTATTTAATTAAAATCAAATATATTAAAACACAATAAAAAATAAATTAAAAACCTAAATAATCAATCAAAATCATCAAAATCATTGATTGAATATTGATTAATAAATCATCATTAATTTATTAAAATAGAAAAACGAAATTAAAAAAATAAATCTCGATCTCTATCTCTACTATTCTAAAAGATACCAAATATAAAAATATACTTGATTAATTTAATTACAATCGAAATATATTTAAATACAATAAAAATGAAATTAAAAAACTAAATAATCAATCAAAATCAATGATTGAATATTGATTAAAAAAATCATCTTTAAATTATTAAAATATTAAAACGAAATTAAAATAATAAAAAAGAAAATATAAAAAAAAATTCCTTGATTTAAGTAAGCATATAAAAACAAAATAAAATATATATATATAAAATCTTCAAGATCGTCATCAAAATCCTTGATTGAATAATAAAAGAAAACTAACTAAATACGTTTGGTTTCTCCCCACATTTAATAGCGTTTCATGTCTCCCCACTTTTAATAATTAAAATAATTGAAATAATTAAAATATAATAACCATAAAATAATAAAAGTTACCAAATATAAAAGGATCCTTGATTGCAATTTATAAGCACGTGGTTTTGCTTAAAAAATCTTTGATTTAATGAAATTATAAAAACCGAAATTAAAATAAATTATTAACTTGCACCCAAAAAGAGTTTCTCCCCACTTGTAATACATAAAATAATTAAAATATAATAACCATAAAATACCATAAAATAATAAAAGATATCAAATATAAAAATATCTTTTATACCATGAAATATCCTTGTTTCTCAAAAAATAAAAATATTCTTGATTAAATTAATTACAATCGAAATATATTAAAATACAATAACCATGAAATAATAAAAGAAACCTAACTAAATACGTTTGGTTTCACCCCACTTTTAATAGCGTTTCTTTTCTCCCCACTTTTAATATTTAAAATAATTGAAATAATTAAAATATAATAACCATAAAATAATAGAAGATACCAAATATAAAAAGATCCTTGATTGTAATTTATAGGCACGTGGTTTTGCTTAAAAAATCCTTGATTAAATGAAATTATAAAAACCCCAATTAAAAAAAATTATAAACATGCGAGCAATTTAATTAACTACATGATTCGTTAAAGATTTCAATTTACCTCTTCAGAAATTACATTGTTATATATTAGAAACATAAAATAACAAATATTCTCAACAGCAATTACAAACTCAGAAGCATAAAAACAATATGGTGAAAGATGCATCAATCATGAAGGGCAAAGGTAACGCATTATACCTCACTCCACCAATATTCGTGAAAAATTATGTTTTTCATTATCAATTTCATTATTGTCAATTTTACCGGTATAGTATCAATGTTTTTTGTAATTTTTTTGTTTTTTTTTGGCTTTTCTTTGGCTGAAGGTAAGCAGCATGATATGAACAAACTAGAAGTTAAAAGAAAAAAATATTCTTAATTGACCAACGAGGAACGATGCAAGAAGATTAGAAATGCCGTGGAAACTAAAAGAAAAATAAAAGCTGAATTGTTATCTGCATTAAATCGCAATGGTATGCTTTCTTATACATATGGCTAAACATTTTCCGTTCTTATAGAAACACGTACATATATCAGAAAATAGAACATATATTGTTTTCATCACCCCATTTAAAGTGTGTTTGAAAAATAATATATATATATATATATATATATATATATATATATATATATACACCACAATAAAACTTATATATTTTCTAATATTGCTCTAAAACATATCAACCCACAATATGAGACAATCCATCCGGAGATTGACCTGGTTGTCAATTATAATACAGCCATAAAGAAAGCTGATACTTAAATAGGAGAGGTGGAGTTGATGTGCAACTACACAAACTTCAAGGATATTCCAATGGAAGACAAGAAATTGATTGGTAAGGTTCCTAAATTTCGTTTTACAACTTCAATGCTATATTCTCATAAGAATGTCAGAATATTGAATTTTGTCAATACCCATATATTTATAGTCTGATTAGTCATCTTGATACACATACATATTATTTTCAAGAATAATACTATATTTTTAATCACTAGGATATTTCGGTTTTATTATAATATTACTATAAAATTTTATTATTGTAATATTGCTAATCTTTCTTTCATCTTATTAGATGTCTTGGGAGTTTTGGTTCGCTTGAAGCCAAGTACCACGGTCAAAACCAAAGGAACAATGGAAATGAGAGACATAAAACACATCAAACTGATGAACACTTAGTTCGCTATTCCAACATGATACCCCAAAAATATAATACATTCTTTTATTTTTATTAACAACAACTAAATTGTTTATGCAGAGGTGTGTTACTAACGGTGACGTTATGGAAAGACATGGCAATGAATGAAGGAAAAATGCTCGACACACGTTCAGATGCCAAACCTATCATAGCGATTACGAATCTATCATATCGAACACGTAAATAATACATACATCAATAATACATGTCCTCGCCTCGAACAAGGAAGTTCTATCTATATTTTGCATGTTATGTCTTGCAGGTGAATGGAAAGTAAACACCTCATCCTCATCCACACTTCATCTTGATCCGAAAGGCAAAGAGAGCCGAATGCTGCAAAAATGGTAATACATTTCGCAAATTCAATTATATAAAATACTTACTTATTACCACTTACACCATAATTCTGAAAACTAACACCATTTTCTTCAATATATATATTCTGGAAAAACGAAAACGCGGACAAAGATAAGTTCCAAGAAGTGAGTATCACCCAAAAAATACCCCAACCAACGGAGATGAAGCTAACAGATATTGCACTTAGTCAACAATCACTTTCTAAGGTAAATAACAACCAATTTAATTGTACATACAATCATTTAATTGTACTATGTCGTATAACTCTCATTATTTTACAGGGTGTATACTATCAGTTTTCAGGAAGAGTCATAAAAGTCAACAATATTCCTAAAATTTGGTACGACTCATTCATGTATTGCACAAAATCAGTGCAAGAAAGACCGAATGGATGGATTTGCTCAAACTATGGCAACATTGGCTCAAAACAAGCACCAAGGTTATCCAAATCAACATGTTTATCTTTAACCATTAAAAATGTACAACTAACAATAACATTCTTATGTGGATTAGATATCGAGTAAATTTGACAGCGAAATCTGAAGACCACACTGTAGACATCACTTTGTTCAGAGAGACTGCCAACACGTATGTTGAATGCGATGTATCGGAGTACATGAAGGCGAATTGCAAGGTAACATAGCCAAATATCTCTATAAAATAAAATCTTTAGATATATATAATTTATTTATGTTACTAATCTATGATATGATGAACATACACACAGGAAAATGAGAATTATGAATACTAATTCATCTTTAGATTCAATGGGAAGCTGTAATATACTTATGGTATCAATGCTACACCCAAACTAATAGCAGAGGAGATGCAAAAAGATACACACGCATCAACGGTACAATCAAAGAAGAAAATGAAGAAGAGCCAAATTAATGTAAGCAACGACAAAAGTCAGCTTACAACCGCAAAAGCCGAACACACAAGCCCAATTTATATCAATGATGAGGAGCCGATTGGAAATATGAAGAATAAAATTAGATTAACAAAAATCGAACAAGAAAAGGATTATGTGGGTTACATTTGTTTTTTTATTTAGATTTCGGTTGATTTGATTTTTTCCTTCAGGATAATTGATTCTATTTACTGTTTTAAGCAAACAAATTAATTAATTAAATATAATGTTTATGCTATTCATTTGATTTATTGTTTTAAGCAAATAAATTAAATAATTAAATATATAGGACATATTCACAAACATGATGTAATAGGTCGCCTCCCAGGATGGTAGTCTGCGTATCAGTCCGAAACCATCAGGAGCGGAGCGATCTCCACCACCAATTCAAACTCTTGACCAACTCTTACCCAGAACGAATAATCACATTTTTCCCGTCCAAACGATGGAGGCAATTACTTGTTGTCAGTTTCCGTCAGTTAAAAACAAACCGCTATCTATTGTTTACACATGTTTATGTTTGTTTGTGTGTTTCCTATACAATATAATATATTAAAAGCACACCACGTGCAACGCACGTGCTGTTTACTAGTGTGTATAATTATGTCTACTATTTGTTTTGAGGATTTCCTGAAGTTTCCAGGTTTAGTTCTCCATATATGTAAGAAATATTTCACTTTGTGTGGCAGAATATCGGTTCATACTGCTTCTGTCAAGAAAAGAAAAGAAAAAGTCCTTTTGAAGTTGATCACAATGATATGGTCCACATGTTTACTACCTTAACCTCAACAAAATTGAGACTAGAGTATGAGTGTCAAGCTTGTCTATTAATTAACTATAACATAGACTTGTATCATACTAATCATGTTTCTTAGTTTTTATGTTTCCTGTTTGTATAATTTTTTCCAACGTGTCATTTCAGGTATACAAATGGACAAAACTTGGATACTTGAAAAAGATACATTTTCTGAGAGCTATCAAAAAGGTGTTGAAGCATTTCTTGAATTTTCGAATGCTAATGCTTTGGGAAATGATCGCAAGCTTTTTTGTCCTTGTCGGCAATGCAAAAACATGAATAGGAAAACTGTTGGTGATGTCAAACGAGATTTACATTTAAATGGATTCTCAAGTTATTATACGAATTGTGTTTTCCATGGGGAAATGATCCAACCACCTAGGGAGTCTACCAATCCTTGTGAAACGGGGTATAATGATGCACATAACGAGTATGATGACAATAGTCCTATTTTTTTTTCCCTTTCCCACCAATAGATTTATCTTCAGGCATTGTACATATGTTGAACAATGACTCAATATAATCATGGAGTATAGACACAAACCAATTTGTCACAACATGGAACACAACCTAATCTTTTATCCTTGATTATCATGAGTCTCGATTGATCATGATTTAGATTTACGATAATCAAGGGTGGGAGATTAAGTGGTGTCGCTTGATGTGGAAAATTAATTGTGCCCCTATCATTACTCATAATCAAGTGCAATGCATGTGCAAAAGAATTATGAATGCATACAAACAATACTATATAATTGTTAATTTATTAAGGATCGAAATCCGACAAATAACCCTTAACGACAATAAAGGAAAATAACTAACGAAGGAAAAAAAAAAAGCATAACCGAGACGAGACACCAGAATTTTACGTGGTTCGATCAACTGCCTACATTCGCAGACGAAAGGAACATACAAATACCATTATAGTGGAGAATATACAAAAAAGATTCTTCAAACTTGCAATAGCCCAAACATTAGACTATGAGAAATAGACTTTGTGTGGACAATCTCTCCCAACACTTCACAATCATCAACACCCACCAAGTGTGGGCCTATAACAAGGCTATGCCAACTAGACACACAACAAGCTTGAGCCAACTAGGCTCACAAAGATCAACTAGGCCATCACGATATAAATGAGGAGAAATAGAGTTTGTGTTGGGAGAGATTGATCACACTCTCACAATCTTCAACACCCCTCAAGTGTGGGCCTATAACAAGGCTAAACTAACTGAGCACACAACAAGCCTGAGCGAACGAGGCTCACAAAGACCAACTACGCCAGCCCGACACTTGCACAATACAAATGGGGAGAAATAGAGTGTGGGCAATTTCTCCCAACACTTCACAATATTCAACACCCCTCAAGTGTGGACCTATAACAAGGATATGCCAACTAGGCACACAACAAGTCTGAGACAACTAGGCTCACAAAGACCTACTAGGCCAGCCCAACACTTGCACAATATAAATAAGGAAAATAATGTCGACACCAAGGTTCGATCTCATGACCTCTGGATACAATGTTAAGATCAAGCGCTTACCGTTCTACTAAAACCAATTGTTGTTAGTAAATGGCCTACTATATTTCCTTATACATTAAGAGTGTGTGCAATCTCTCCCAACACCCCCATCAAGTGTGGAAAATTTCTCCCAACACCCCCATCAAGTGTGGACAATCTCTCCCAACACTTGCACAATATAATTGGAGGTTCGATCTCGTGACTTCTGGCTCTGTTACCTTGTTAAAATCAAACGTTTACCGTTCTACTAAAACCGATTGGTGTTAGTAAATGTACTACTATATGTTAGGATAATATTATTATTATTATAGTATTTACCTTATTATTATTATTTACCATAAATATTATTGTAGTGACTTATTGGATACTGCTAATAATGATGATTGATTGTCATTTGATATTATTTGATTCTGTCTTTATTATTCACTTGTTGGCCAAATATATTGTCCTATAAATATTGTAATCGTGTTTCAGTATTATCAACACAATCAGTTATCGTTTCTCTATTATTCTATCACTATATTTACTTATACATTAAGAGTGTGGTCATTCTTTTCCAACAGTTTGTCAAAAAAATACATGTTACCGGTGCAACTAATACAAAAGCCTAAATGTCCTTATTTATAACGAGAACCAAAGGCAAACATTAAACTTAATTAGCAATTCAAGGTTTTAGTCCCACACACTTACAATAAAAAAAGGTATCCAAATAAATAAAAATGGTACTACATCCGGTCCAAAATATAAGTCATCCTAGGAGTTTTCACACAGATTAAAGAATTGGTTGAATGTCATTAATTTGAAGGTTAATATCTAAAATACCCCTTGACTATCATTAATGCAATAGTTGTTAAGTAATGAAAAGTTGTTGAATTCATATTAAATTAAGGGTAAGATAGAGAAAGAGCAATAAATGTTGCATTGGTAATATAGAATGACTTATATTATGAGACAAGTAGAAAAGTGTAGGATGACTTATATTTTGGACCGGAGGTAGTACCTAGGAAGTAATATTCGTTCTTTGTCCCTACGAGTGGAAGTACACTTGCGAAAGATAACTTCACAAAGCTTTTTTAATTGTTATTTGGCCAAGTGGAAGTTGTACAACAATATTTTGGAAAAATTACTTAAATGAGTAGCATTTGGCATATATATATATATATATATATATATATATATATATATATATATATATATATATATATATATATATATATATAATTTCGACATAACAAATAACACAATATTTTTTATCATTAATTATGATGGAGTCTACATCACGAGTAATTGATTATACATCATAAAGAATAATGTAAAATATGTTATATATTGTTGAACTACCATCTCTCCAAAAGATTAAGTTGTTTGGGAGATAGATAAGTTACATTTTTATATATTTATTGACGCCTCCAAGTGGGTCTTTTGTAAATTTAACACTTGTTTTTTTTTAGTGTGTTTGGGAAACTGTGTTTGGAACGAAGTTTAAACTCATGACATATTGCTTTAATATGATGTTGAACTAACATCTCTTCCAAAACCTTAAGCTGTTCAGAAGGTAGATAAGTAATATTTTATATATTTCAACATATATCATTTGTTACATTGCGTCTAAATAAAATTGTAGCAATTACCACTTTTTTCAAAGCCCCGGTTTTAAAAGCAAACCGGTACGATTAATTCGAAGTTTAGATCATGTGGTATTAGAGTCAATGATCCACTCAAAACTCTTTGACATAGTACCTTCCGAAGAAAATCGAATATGCGGTATCCGGACTTATTTTTAAATCAAACTATAAAAATGGTTTCATTTTCTTGGAGTAAGTTGTAAGAATACCGTCCAAATCGGCAAATTTTGTTTTAAAGTTTTTACCGTCTTGTTTTTGTTTAAAATTGTATTATTTGTTGGTATAAAATACTTTCCAGGGCATTCTAAAAGCTAGAATTGAAATGATGAAAAGGGAAAGGAGAAAAAAAAAAATCAAAATGAAGAAACTTATTATTTTGGTGATAATACTTGTGGTTTTGCAGCATCCACAAATGCTAGTATTTATTCCGGAACCCTAACTTCGACTTCTTATGTTATCGGTATACACTCCTGTAACGTCCCCAGACCCCGGGTCTGGTTGCGTTAAATGAGTCATAAATGATCCGGTCAACTGCTTAAATCGCCGTCCTCGCTTGGTCTAAAAAGGCTAACCCAAGTTGACAAAACATTTATGTCTCACACTTATATGGGGTGAGCAGGACTTTACTTTACCGATGTGGGACATTAATTCTCCCCCCCTTATAAGGATCAAGCGTCCTCGCCAGGAGGCGATCAAGATTGTCCCGATTCGTCCTTACCATAGGATTCTAGAGGTGGCCATGATAGTCGGCTCTGATACCATTCTGTAACGCCCCCAGACCCCGGGTCTGGTTGCGCTAAATGAGTCTAAAATGATCCGGTCAACTATTTAGACCGCCATCCTCGCACAGTCTAAAATGGCTAACCCGAGTTCACAAGACATTTATGTCTCACACTTATATGGGGGTGGGCAGGACTTTACTTTACCGATGTGGGACTTTAATTCTCCCCCCCCCCTAGAAGGGACTGGCGTCTTCGCCAGGACGGCCAAGATTTGTTCCGGTTTGTCCCTACCATAGGGTTCTAGAGGTGGCCCCCACCGCCTCTCACAGTGTCGCACTTAATTCCGTATGATAGTCGGCTCTGATGCCATTCTGTAATGCCCCCAGACTCCGGGCCTGGTAGCACTAAATGAGTCATAAATGATCCGGTCAACTGCTTAGACCGCCGTCCTCGTTTGGTCTAAAAGGGCTAACCCGAGTTCACAAGACTTTTATATCTCACACTTATATGGAGTGAGCAGGACTTTACTTTACCAATGTGGTGTTGGTGATAGTGTCGTGTGTGGAGTGATTTACGGAACAAACCCGTAATTCACGGATGAAATTACGAATAATTAAATGCAGAAAATAATTAACTCGTAATAAAATCTTAGTTTATTATGTAGATCTGACAAATTAATGCAATTATAATGTAGATCTAATAAATTAACAAAGCTATATGATAGATCTATAAGACACAGCTATTACAATATAGATCTAACAAAATAAGCAATTGAAATACATATCTGACTTAAAGCAATATAAAATTGAAGTGCTATGCAGAAATAAAGACAAACCGAGGCAAGTTATGAAACTCTTTCCTTAAGACAAATTGCTCCGGTATGGTGCCCACGGTAGTAGCAACTGCCTCCCAAGATACAACGGCTTACGTCCTGGATTGAGAGGCACTTCAACAATCCAAGCTCCGGCGAACTTACAACGTGCTCCGACTTCTCTTCGACTCAAAAACTAGAACTATATGTTTGATAGTAAGTAGTGGAAGACACAAGAGGAAAACTGAATGCTTCAACCTTCATCATTGGGGTTCTTTATATAGTGGAGATGATGAGTCAATGTTTGAATGTGATTGGCCAGAACACATCATCAGTCTTTTTCCCTTGGAAAAGAAATAGGGCCGAAATTTAATTAAAAAACTGGCCAACTATTTTCACAATTCTGATTGGTCGGATGACGTGTCTTCTGAATTCTGATTGGTCCGATGATTTAACCACTCGACTTTTCCATCAAGAAAAGCAATTAGGCCGAAAATAATTAAATTAATTTCGAAATTAATTTAATTTGGGGTCGAAATTATTAATTTAATTAATTAATTCCAATCAGAATTCATTTTCACATTATTCTGGAACCTTCCAACCGTCTCACGGTTAACTAATTAATTTCTGGTTAATTTCAAAGGAAATTTTGTCCAAAACATTAATAGTAACACCCGAACCGAACCGAGCTTTCTGGAACCTTCCAACCGTCTCACGGTTAACTAATTAATTTCTGGTTAATTTCGAAGGAAATTTTGTCCAAAACATTAATAGTAACACCCGAGCTCGAGCTTGAGCTCCGCGCACGCGCGTGTAGAATAATCTAAATCCTCTCTCCTGCACAAAGGTGCCTTGTCCATTGGGACACATTATTAAGAGCATACACTAGCCCTTATATATGGAGCTCAAGTCTCCCATATTTCCAATATGGGATATTGAGTATAGTTACTCCCTTTAACTCTTATCTCCACACATTTTCAACCAACTTTAGGCATTAATTTCTCATTCACCCGATATCCGAATCGAGTGATTCCAAAGCCAAGCATTATCTACTCCGTGAGTAGAATATTTAGACGTAATAAGCTCCCGGTGAATCTCACCGGAGCGTATCCAAAATTCGCGCTAAAGTTGACTATTTTAACCCCATTTCATAGGATATCTCCAACATGTGGGACTTTGCAACTCCAACTTTATTTAATTTGATTATATCTTTATATTTTGTATTTATATTATTATACAGTAATGTAATCAATTCATTTCTCTCTTATAATATAGAGCGGGATATTGTTTTATTCCTTATGGAACTACTTTAGTTGAAGCAAACAACCAAGTTTGGAAAGACGGGCAGAGAATAGAGTTGCGGGTATCCGGTCACCATTAATTGCGAGGATATACGCTACTGCACTGCACCGGCCAGCATCTCAGCTGTAATAGCAAACCTCTGTAATGAATGTGACAATACTTTTACTTTAACAAATGAAGCATTTTCTAGCTTTTTGCCAGGGGTTCCGGCTTCTGTCAGCATTGCATACGTTATGTAACTAAAGAGTTTTTTTAGTGTTTTTGTAGAATTTACCCCAAAAGAAGAGATTGAACTATCCAATTGATACTACATTTAACTATAAATGTAGCACCCATCCCGTCCCGAAAACCCGAGTATTTTCGAAACGGGGCGTTACAATAAAACCAACCGAAAACGAGAAGCACGGTTTGTGCGAGAAAGAACGGTTTTATCATTTATTATTTTTAAATGATCCTTCGAAAAATTAGCGAAAATAAAAAATTGAACCATTTCTCGATTTGCGCGTGTCATCCGAAAGCGAAATGAAGAAAACGAGAAGCACGGTGCGAGCAAAAAAGAAAGTTATTATTTAAATGAGCCTTCGAAAAATTAGAGAAAATAATTTGACTATTTCTCGATTTATGCATGTCATCCTTACGCAGAGGCCATGATAATCCTCTCTATATCGTTCCAATTTTATCGGATGTCACCAAAGAGCGAACAGCTCTTCTATGGTTTCTGTATATATTCTGGTCCAACTGGTGCCTCGCAACCAATGTGGGAGCTGGGAAGAAGTATTAGCAAGTTTTGGGCTGTGAGTAGATGGGATTACACTTTGAGATACATATAAATTGGCTCAATTGAAAGTTTTTCAGGTCATGTTTAAGTTAAAGATTTGTTGACCTCTTGGCTTTTCTATCATTTTGAAAGATAAGTCTTTTAATAAATTTTTAAGATAAAGACGAAAACAAAATAATAGACCGATTAAGAAAGAAAAGGAGATGAACGAAGATGGATGATAAGGAAGACGGAGGAGATGATATGCGATTAAAATTGATATTCGGAGAATTTTTGTTAGGAAGATGGGCCGAAGCCCAATCCTTTTATTAATTTGCTCCCACATCGGTGAATTGCAGGATGATGCAGGGTGAATTAGAGTACATAAATGAAATTTGAAATTTCTTCGTGAGTTCTTCATGACTCACTCGACTACAAGAGAGATCGACTCGATTCGGTTTTTTTCGAGTTCGAGCTCGAGTCGAGCGACTCGAATAATTAACCGAGCTGAGCTCAAGTTTTAAAATACAGTAATCGAGTAGCTCGCGAGCTTAATCGAGCTTGATTAAATAATTAATTAATTAATTTAATATATTAAATTTATTATAAATATTATTTTTTATTATTAAAAAAATATTATTCGAGTCGAGTATTAGACGAGCCGAACTTGAATTTACCATATTTCGTTAAAAATTAAATTAATTCTAGGATAATAATCGAGCTTACGAGTCGAGTCGAGCTTTATCGAGTACTTAGCGAGTCGAGTTCGATCTTGATTTTTTATGGCTCAATCGAGCTCGAGCCGAGTTTCGAGCCCGAACTTTTTTAGTCGAGTCGAGCTCAAGCCCTAGAGAGTATCGACTCGACTCGGCTCGATTACACCCCTAGGGTGAATTGCCTTAGCCGACTTAAGCATATATACAGTAAAACCTCTATAAATTAATATAGTTGGGACCGGAAGATTTTATTAATTTAGAGAGGTATTAATTTATCGATAAATTAATAATTATTAATTTATAGAGAGTTTTTGATATCAAATAAAATTAAATTTTAATTATATAAATTTAAATAGAATGAACTGTATTAATTTATGTATTATACTTAATTCAATGTATATTAGTTACAAATTCAATGTACTGTACATACAAGATTCAGTGTACATACATTAATTTGATTCATTGTATTTTTACAACAAAAATATTCAGTGTATAATAGTGATAGCATGTACTACCATGTATATAAACAAGATTTAAAATAAATAAAATAAAAAAAAAAAACAACAACAACAACAACAACCATACCAAACAATGGCTTCTCATCTAAAAGTTGTCGCAAAAGCAATAATGACTGATGAAATAAGAAAATCTTATGTGAGTACAAAAGAGATAATTCCTCGTGCACTCAGAAAGATCTCCAATTGTGGCTCGAGGATAAGTTTCATCTAAAAGTTAGTCAAGGTACAATATCAAATACACTGAAACGATCAGCAGACTATCTTTCGGCTAACTTAGAAAAAGGAAAGGATATTGAGCGGCATAAACTAGCAAAATTTCCAGACATGGAGAAGGTTGTTTATGAGTGGTTTCTAGTACCAAGCCTGTGTTAATATGACAGGAGAGCTAATTTTGGAGAAGGCAAGAGACACCATGAAAATTTTATACCCTCAACAAGATCAGGAGCACACCTTTTTTTCAAGGTTGGCTTGAGAAATTCAAGCTAAGACATGCTATTAAGTCATTCCGTCGCTTCGGAGATAGTGGTTCCGTTGATATACAGAATATGGAGAAGAAATTGGAGTCCATAAGGGAAAAAATAAACCAGTTCCCTATGAAAGATGTTTCAATATGGACGAGACTGGTTTGTTTTACAGGTTACAACCTGATCATTCTCTTGCTACAAAGCAACTTGAAGGAAGAAAACAGGACAAAGAAAGGCTCACGGTTGTTATCTGTTGCAATGAGGATGGCTCTGAAAAAATCCCTTTATGGATTATTGGTAAGTATGCAAAGCCAAGTTGCTTCAAGAATGTTAACATGAACAGCTTGAATTGTCACTATCGTGCAAATAAAAGAGCATGGATGACAAGTGTCCTTTTTGATGAATACATTCGTTGGTTTGATAACAAAATGCACGGCAAAAGAATTTTGTTTGTGGTAGATAATTGTCCAGCACATCCAAAAAACATTGAAGGACTACAAAGTGTTGAGTTGTTCTTCTTGCCACCCAACATGACATAAAAAATTCAACCTTGTGATGCTGGAATTATAAGAGCTTTCAAGATGCACTATCGCAGGAGATTATACCGTGGGATATTAGAAGGTTATGAGTTGGGACAATCTGATCCAGGAAAGATTAATGTTTTAGATGCTATCAATTATGCAGTCTCGGCTTGGATGATAAATGTAAAACAAGAAACAGTAGCAAGTTGTTTTAAACACTGCAGAGTTCGTTCGACAGATGAAGTTTCAAGCAATTTAAATGAACAAACAACTCCTGAAAAAGACAATCATGAACTTGAGGTCATGATTAATGATCTAGGTTTTCACAATAAAATGGATGTCAATAGCCTGTTAGATTATCCGGGTGAAAATGATGCATGTTCAGAGGTCCAGACCTTAGAAGAAATTGCAAATACCATTCTTGAAAATAATGCTGAAGATGATGTTGAAGACGATACAACACCTTTGGAACCTGTTACACGTAAAGAAGCACTCAACGCATCAAAGGCACTTAACAACTTTGTGATGTAGCTCGAAAGCACCACACCCGAACTTTTGGATGCAATAAGGAAGATTAGAGATGAGCTTCAAGCATATTTAAACTTTAAGAAGAAAAAAAACAGACAACAATAGAATCATATTTTACAAAATTGTAACATATATATTTTTGTAATTATAGAGAATTATTAATTTATGATATTATTGGGACTGTATATCTATAAAAGGATTTTCTAAAAATTATTATCTTATCGAAATTGGTCATTTTTTGAACTGGCTCAAGTCGGGACCGGAGAAAAGTATTATTTTAGAGAGGTTATTAATTTAAAGAGTATTAATTTATAGAGGTTTTACTATATATTTAATAGGCTTTAGCCTTTATGTTTTATGATGTATCATTGCGATGCGTCAATTTGTACCAATTAAGTTTGACTTTCGATCTCAAAAAAAAAGTTTGACTTTCAATTGTCTTAACTATTTTGGCTTTTGTCTTTAGACTTTAGAAGAGCTGTATCTTTTTTTATTTCTCCGCTATAGTAATATTTTCTCTTTCGCCCGTAGACTATTTGACATATTACCAGAAACCATGTAAATTTGGTGTTTTGTTTTTTCTGCCGTTTGTTATTTTGTGTTACCGTCGTTAAAAGCTATCACTCGGTTTGTTTTTTCAAACAAACTGGTATCAAAGCCGAGGTTTTGCCGAGGTGGTTTCTGAGTTTTCGTTAATTATCCATCATGATGATAATTAAGTATTATTTTGAGAAGTTCGATAGAAACGTCAACTTTGGGATGTGGTAGTTGACGATGGAGGCCAGGCTGATTCAGGAGGGCTTCGATATTGTGCTGCTTGGGAAAGAGAAAAAGCCAGAGAAAATGTCAAATGAGGACTTTGCTGGTCTCGACAAAAAGACCAGGTCAGGTATCATCTTGTGTTTTTCCATTGAGGTTTTAAGAGAGGTACCCACCAAGGTTACTGTTAAGGATTTGTGGGGAAAATTAAAATCCGTGTATATGAAGAAAACCGTGGAGAATAAGCTTTATTTAAAGCAGAGTTTGTATATGCTTCGCATGTCTAAAGGGTCATCTATATTATCACACTTAGATAAATTGATTCTCTTCTTATGGATTTGAGTAATATAGATGCTAAGATTAATGATGAGGATCAGGCCATGTTGCTTTTGTGTTCGCTTCCCCGGTCTTTTAAGTATTTTATAGAAACAATACTTTATGGTAAGGATGCTATTTCTTACAAAGAAATTAAGTCAATTTTGAAATCGAAAGAGCAGATTGATAAAAGATATAACTGGGAAGTAGTAGTCAGGTAGACGTGCTAGTTGTTCGGGGCAGATCAAATAAGAAGGATGCAGATAGTGAAAATTATGTTTTGAATCCCAGGCATAAAGATTTGACGTGCAATTATTGTAAAAAGACTGGGCAAATCAAATCTGATTTTTTTCGACTTAAGAAAAAAGGAAAGGCGTGATAGAGGAAAGAGCGGGGTAAAGAGTCTGGTCAGGCCGGTATCGTAGAAGATGAGAGTGATGGATGGATCTTCTTTGCTGATGATAAATTAAGGTATGTTGATAAATGGATATTGGATTATGGTTGCACGTATCATATGTGTCCTAATAGGGACTGGTTTTCAAAGTATGATTCAATTTAAGGTGGAGCTGTTTCGTTGGGCAACGGCCCAGTTAGCAAGGTTGCTGGTATTGGTACGGTTAGAATCAAGACTTCTGAGGATGTTGTCACAACACTTAAGAAAGTCAGACATGTTCTAGATCTGAAGAAAAATCTAATCTCTTTGGTCGAATTTGAAACGCTTGGATTTAGGTACACCGCAAAAGATGGAGTTCTATAGCTAATTGAAGGTGCTCTTGTTGTTATGAAAGTTTGCAGGTCTGGTGGTTTGTATGTTTTGTAGGGATCTACAGTCATTAGCACTGCAATCCCTACATCGTCCCGTTCAGAGTGTGATATTACGAAGTATAGTCCATTTGTTAAGTTCAAGCAGTGCTTGGACTTGTTTGACATTATTTGATGATTTTGGAGCTCATGAAGAAAGAGTGGTATTACTATTTCTGGATGTGGGCCTTTGTCCCAATGTGAAAATTTGTTAGGATGATGGGCCAAAGCCCAATACTTTTAATAATTTGCTCCCACATCGGTAGGGTGAATTGCCTTAGCCGACTTAAGGATATATTTAATAGGCTTTAGCCTTTTGTTTATGATGTATCATTGAGATGTGCCAATTTGTACCAATTAAGATAGACTCTCAATTGTCTTAGCTATTTTGGATATTGTCTTTAGGCTTCAGGAAAGTTGTATCTTTTTTAATTCTCCAGTATAGTAATATATTCTCTTTCGCCCATGGACTAGTCGGCACATTGCCGGAAACCACGTAAATTTGGTGTTTTGTCTTTTTTCTTCCATTTGTTATTTTGTGTTACAGTCGTTAAGGGCTATCGCTCGGTTTATTTTTCTTAACAATTTTGATGGTTGGTTCCGATGGCTTTGCTTTTTTTTTTTTATAGGGAAATGTGAGGAAATTTTTAAGAGAAGAATAAGATGATGATAATGATGATATGAGGAAAATAGATGAATCAGGGTTGAGAAAGAAGAAGGAGATGATGAAGAAATTTGTAGAAGGAATGAGCAGGATGATGTGATATGTGATTAAAAAGATGGAGAATTTTTGTAAATGTGGAGGTGGGTCGATAAAGATCATGAGCTTTGGAGGGAAATGTGTTGTGCATGGGTAGGGGGTCAATTTGTAAGAATCAAAAGGTTAATGGTTTGTATTGTAGCTGTTTTGATTAGAGCGAAGTTTTAAATGTAGTAGTATATTTACTAACACCAATTGGTTTTAGTACAACGGTTAGCGCTTGATCTTAATATGGTATTGGATCCAGAAGTCATGAGATCGAACCCTAGTTAGAACATTATTTAAAAAAATTGTGCGAGTGTTGGAAAGATTACCCACACTTGAGGGAGGTGTTAGGAAAGATCGTCCCCACTCTTGAATGAAAATTTGTGCAAGTGTTGAGATAGATTGCCTACACTCTTGAATATATAAAGAAATATAATTATTACAAGGATCAATCATAATTAATACAAAGATTGTGTAGAATGGCGAAGCACCTTTCTTTCTTCTGCAAAAGAAAATCAATGGCGTCCTCTTCTAGCCAAATACAAGAATCCAGCAGTCGATTCCCGTCCTTTTCTTACATTTATTTTGTTATGGTACATCCCTCAATGTTTTTTCTTACGTTTATATGTTAGGGTACAACCCACTGTTCCTTTTCTTACATTTATTTTGTTAGGGTACGACCATCCACTCCTTTTATACCGTTTTGTCTCAACCATCCGTTGGTCGCACGGATGACCACAAATCCAAAATTTTCTTTTTTATTCCTATTTATTCTTTTTTTGCTAGTGAATCCACTATCTTCCAAGTATTCCTTATTTTCTATCACTTTTTTATGACCGTTCACAATTTTTGGGTCATCCAGCTATTTTCCTAGGGTATATCCCTCCACCTATTTCCTTCTATCTCTCTAGGTTTTTTTCTTAGGGCATATCCATTCACATTTTTTCCCCCTCTATCGCAGGATTCAAGCAATATCAGGTTGGAAGAAGTTGATGCTGATCTAGTGAAGTTTGTTGCGGGCACCATTGAAGGAACCAAGAACCATTATTTACGAGCCATTCTTCATGTTCATTACATTACCATGAGATTGCGGGGCCGTGTAGAAGATATAGTTACCAAAAATAATAATGATGATTGATTCTACACAATCCTTGTATTAATTATGACTGATCATTGTAATTCTGCTAAGTATCCTAGGCTATAAAGCAAGCATTGTTTCATTCAATTGAATCAATGGAAAATATTAGGGAAAATTATGAAAAAGGACCAAAAAACATTGTGAAATTATCAAAAATGACAGAAACATTTTCATTTTATTAAAAAGGACAAAATATTATGTATTTAGACAATTTTGCCACTCTATTTACTAATGCTCATAAAAAAAAGAAAACAAAAAACAAAAAAACCACCCATTACCTGCCATCAACTCACGTTCACTTAATATATATATATATATATATATATATATATATATATATATAATAATATAAATAATGTCAAATAGTAGTGTCACATAGTATCGTGCGCAGAGATCCCAGTTCAAGCCTCTGCTTAAACAAATGAAAAAAACAAAAAAACAAAACCAAGCGTTGGGCCCCGCCTCTTTGTATAGGCCCATACTTCTCAAACAAAAAAACAAGTCAAGTGTTGGGTCTCTCTCCTTCTTATGTTTCACACACTGAGCTAGAGGCGTAATATAAAGAAATATGGTAGCATATTTACTAACACCAATTGGTTTTAGTACAACGGTATGCGCTTGATCCTAATATTTATATCCAGCTGTGGTGTCATTGGTATATATGACATGTTTGTATTTAAACTGTTGTGCAATGAATATATGTAAAAATGAGTGTGGTGCCTTAATTATAAAGTTTAGTGGTGCCTCTTATTGTAGGTATCTGATGACCGAAATAGTGACGTCCAACCTTAACCGGTAGTGTACCGGGTCGGATGCACCATAGTGGAAAGCAAGGTCGTATCCCACGGAGAATCAAACGAGTACCAAAGTCGTTATCGTACTTAGTTTAGGCTAATCAAGGTTTGTTCATGGTAATTATATATATACTACAACGATATTTAAACGAGAGAGATAAAAAGAGAGAGACATAGCCAAGCCATGATCCAGTTGAATATTTTCGCCCCTCTAATCGATTATTCGGGAATGAGCTTAACCAACCAACCTACCTTTCGATTATATCGACTCATTCGTGGGTGCAAACTCCTAAGATAGTGCTAGACGCCATGCAACAACCTAGTACCCATTGCCCGGTTCAACAGTCCGCCTTTAAGGATGTAACTGACCGAAACAAGATTAACGCTCTAGAGTTACTTGTTTAATCAACCGATAAACCTCATCCCCTAATCGAATCTAAAGAACTCAGTTAATAATAGAAGACGATCTTAAAACCCCTTTTCCCACACCCTTTCGCAACATACATTTATAGAAGTGGTGTGTGTGGTCATGAACTAGGTGTACAAGCTAATTCAAGCATTAAGAACAATTTTTAAGACACGAATTCGTCGATAGAACATCAATTAAACACTACTCATTCCCAATTTCATCAATTATATGGGGGATTTCTTCAATTCACATTATTTGACTATGATATGTTTAGCTACTCATCACAAAACAATAATAACAACCAAAGAAAGGATTAAATCCATTAAAGAAAAGAAACTATATTAATTACCAAAATAAGAAGAAGATGATGTTTCTTCAATCTCTATACAAGCCCATGTCAATTGGGGAAAAAGACTCCAAAAGATCAAAATCCAAGAGTTGAGCTAGAATCTAAGCTAGATTATGCTTAATTTAAGTAAAATATGGTGTAACAATGAATCTACGGAAGAAAAGGGAATAGGTCGACTTAGGAGTATGTGTGTGAAAAGTGTAAGTATGAGAGTGTGTAGAAGTGTGTAAGAATCAGTGCAAAAATCTATTAATATGTGCTCCAAAATATGCTTGAAAACGGTTTAATGCGCACACATTCCCTATCAATGCGCACACATTGCCTCAGATCGGCCGGGAAGACTTGATTCTCGCTCTCGATGAATGCGCACGCATTGACCGGTTTTCTCCAAAACTAAACATTCTGCTTCTCGAATGCGCACACATTGGTGTGGATTCTTCCAAACTTGCATTCTATTCTTCTAACGCGCACGCATCTCCATCAATGCGCACACATTGCTTGTTGTACCTCCAAATCTTCACTTTTTCTTCAACTTTTCCATCCTCAAGCCTCAGTTTCGTCTTTCTAAGCTTCGCGCCTTAACTTCCTGGCTTACGAGTCACCTAGTCACCTATTTCCTGCATTTCCATCGCAACCACCATACCGAGCATAATCTCGCAAGATAAATAGGGCTCAAAAGGTCAAAGAAACACCGTAAAATGATGAGGTTTACCATCTATGTGAGGCTTGCCTCGAAGTCGACGTGCAATGCGTTTTTACCCTACAACAGTCTAAAACTACCAGAAATGAGCCAAAAATGCCGTAAACGGGGGTTAAAACATGCACCGGAGCGTAGTAAGGTTGACTCTCATCAGTATCCAAGTAGAATATAAGTGGTCCTTTAAAAGTATCTTTTAAAAATTATTGTAAAGGGTGTTGTGCCATTTATAATAATTTTTATAGACATATAGGAAAAGCAACAATGTTATCCCATTATATTTTACATTATATATATCTTCTACTAATTACAATAATAACATATCTTTTGAATTACTCGTCATGAATTGTAATTCTTTCACCATATGTTACCTTTTTTCGATCCCTATATTCTGCTATCTCATTTGATAATTTTGATGTCAATTTCAAAGTCATTATCATAATAAAAAAATAGTGAAACAGTGAAATAGTGGAACCATGAATTTGAGTTCTACTACACTATAAAATAGTGTAGCTGACAGTGGATTTAGGGCAACGAACAATGGATTTAAGGCAACGAATAATGGATTTGTCCTTATCACCTAATTTGTTTTTCCACTGTCATCAATACTATTTTCATTAGCTTTCTTGTCCTTTATTCTCGTTCCCCATTTTCTTTTTACTTCTTTACATTCTTTTTTTTTTGAATCAAAATATTTTATTAAGGCAAGTCCGCCAAAACAGCGGAGATTGCATCATATGGGGGATGAACACCTCAAGAAATAGAACCCACAGCCGCAACACCATGTCTAGCAAGAAGGTGCGCCGGGATATTACCAAACCGTTTAACAAAAGCAAACTGACAGGACTCAAAGGACGCCAAAGCAGAAAGACAATCACGAACTAGGCAGCCCAAGACAGAAAGATCCTCAGATGACCGAGAGAGTGCCTGGACGCATGAAAGACAGTCGCTCTCGAAGACCATAGATTGCAGACACAACCGATCAGCCTCTGCTAGAGCCAAAAGAACCGCACGCATCTCCAAAAACTATAGGGTATCACCCTGGTCAATAAGGAAAGAGAAAGCCGCAACAATAACCTCCACCGAGTCTCTAAAGATCAGCCCAATACCCGAGCCGGCTTCCGCAACTGGGACATCAGTCTTACACTTCCAAGAACCTAAGGACGGGGCAGACCATGCAACCGGATGAGAAGGCCCCTCACCCACCTCCGGCGAATGAACCATCGCTTGGGTATACTCCAACGCTGCTGTTACGGAAGCTGAAGCCACGCGAGAGGAATAGATCGGCACCCCCTAAAAATCCGCACTACAATGTGCTTTCCAGAGGTACCACAAGGTCATGCAAAATTGCGACATCTCCTCTGCAGAGAACTGGACCACAAGACTCCCAAAGAGCTCCCGAAACCCAGAAGATTGTCGATGTAACTGGGTCGCAAAGGTCGACGCTCTCCAAACCGCCCTAGCACAATCACAATCAAACAAAACATGATGCATAGACTCCCGCTCCCTACCACACGCCAAACAAACGCCGTCTCCAACCTGCCGCTTAAGGAGGTTCTTCCCAATCGACATGCACCCATGTAAACACCGCCAGAGAAAATGTGGCACACGTGGCGGCATAGCGACCCGCCAAAAATCACGCCATACCCTATCTGGTCCGAATGAGGATGCCCCACCTGCCCCCGAGTACAATCCTCCACGCACCTGCAAAGATAAGAAATACCCAAACTTAACCGTGTATCGCCCCCTTCGATCATAATGCCGAATACGTCTGTCCAGGTGAGATGGCCCAGATAAAGAAGTCTGGAGAATCGCGTCCACCTCCCAAGGATGAAAAGACTGTTGGAGCAAAGGGAGATTCCAGCGACGCCCATCAACTAACAAAAGATCATGCACCTGTAAGCTCGTCGCAGTGAATGGGAGGCATGCGCAATGCGAAACGAAGGAGACCGAGAATCCCATGCATCACGAAAAACAAAGACAGAGCGGCCGTCACCTATACGCCAACACAAGCCCGATAACAACAAGTCCCGTCCCACCAGCAAGCTCCGCCATAGGAAAGAGGGGCGAGGCCCTAAGCCTGCCGCAATGATCGTCCTACCCGAATGATATTTCACATTAAGAACCCGGCTGACGAGGGCTGTCGGGTACTGCAACAAACGCCAAGCCTGTTTTGCCAATAGAGGAAGATTAAAAGCCTAAAGATTACGAAAGCCAAGGCCGCCTAGATTTCTTCGGCAGACAACAGACATCCTAGCTCCGCCAGTGTATCTTTCGTTTATCCTCACTATCTCCCCAGAAAAACCCCCGGATATAGCGCTCCAACTCCCGGACCAGCATGACCGGGACTTTGAAGCACTGCATGATGAAAGTAGGGATGGCCTGCAAGACTGATTTGATCATGACTTCTTTACTTGCCGGTGATAAAAGCTTATCTTTCCATTCCGGTATCTTCTTCCAAATTTTCTCTCGAAGGAAGTCAAACACTTGTCGCTTATTGTGGCCTGTAACAAAAGGCATACCGAGATACTTCCCTGTCCCATCCCCGATAGGGATTTGTAAGAAATCTGAGATATAGACCCGTTGCTCCTTATGCACTCCTCTGTTGAAGTAGAGACTAGACTTATGGAAGTTAATAGTCTGCCCCATGTCCAGCTTAACTGCTGCATGATTCTGACACCCCACCGCCCCAACCTTCATAGAGTGGAATACCTCAAAGGCCACGATCGCATTATCTCGTAATCTGTCTCACCGGAGATAAATGCACTATGATTGATGTGGTTACGTCGGTGATGACCAAGATGAGCCGGTTGACAACAACCTCGAGAGAAGCTTATACGTCGAGTTACATAGAGCAATGGGCGAAGATCGATGAACCTTAGTCGGTGAGGCAACCTTCAGGACAAGAGTTATAAATGTTGCGCTCAACGAACCCAAGTCCATACCATCATTAAGAACAACCAAAAGCACCTGTAAAACATCATCACCAAAAATATGCCAATATTTTTGCAAAAAGAGGACGTGCATACCGTCAGGGCCAGGCGACTTCCTCCCAGGGAGTTGCTTAAGAGCGCGAAGGATTTCTTCCTCAATATAAGGGGCATCAAGCCGTGCGATCTGCAGATCAGAAAGCGATGAAAACTCCAGACCTTGGAAATCCAGAGCTGGAGGCTGTGCCGAGGTAAATATGGCCGTAAAGTAACGTGAGACCACCCCCTTCAGACCATCCTGCTCCGTAACCGCCTCCCCGGCTTCCTTAAATAGAAGATCAATAGTGTTTCGGGCACGATGACTAGTAGCCTTTTGGTGAAAGTATTGTGTATTCCGGTCCATACTCTTGAGCCAATCGCTACGACCCCTCTGCCTCTAATACTCCTCAATCAAAGTGTATAAGTGATCCAACTCCTGTAGACGAGCCCACTCACCGTCCCAAGTATAACCGGCGGAACGAAAGACGCGGAGCTCCTCCACCTTCCGGCTGATGTTCTTGCCAATGTTACCATGCTTCAACCTACTCCAGGCTTTTAGATCCATACCAAGAGTACAAATACGCCGAAAGAGGGATGTGCCCACGACACCCGTCCGCTGCCAACCCTCCTGAATACGCCGCTCCAGCTCCTCGTCTTGAGTCCAAAATGGATCATAGCGGGGGACAGAAAACCATTTCACCCTTCCCCGACGAAAGGGGTTGGTCGCCGATAGAAGGATCGGAGCATGATCTGATTGCGAGCTAGACAAGTGAAAGACCCTGTGATTCGGGAAGAGCTCCAGCCACTCAGTATTCGCCACATTTTTAATATTTTTTTACGATACATTTTTAATAAATATTGCCTCATTCCTTTTATATAAAAAATTCCCCAAATTAAATCCAAAAAAATATCTCAATATCAAAAGATTCCATTTAAAAAAAGACACCAAACAGAATCAAAAAAAAATTAATAAAAAAAATATGAAACATAACACTTTTTCTTTCTTTCTTTTTTCTCGACACCCAAATTTGACGGGTGGTTCTTGTGTGGTGTCTCCACACAGTGTATAGACACGTGTGGAGACACACACCACACAGTTTCATTTTGTCTATAAACCGTGTGGTTCTGATCGTTTCACCCGTCACTTCACCTCAAAATCCCTCTTCACACAAGTATTTCCCAAATTTGATCCTCTTGTTCGTTGAAAGAATCAAAGTCTCTTTAAGACTGAAATCCCAAGAATCTATTTTACCAAGTCCATCAACCTCTCCTTTTTGTCATCTCAAATGATATTAATCTGTTGGAACTAGTTATAAAAAAATAATCCATCCGGCAAAAATTGTCATATCCATTTTAGCAGCCTTGATTTTGTCGTTTAAATGGAATTATTTGTTGATGTATTATTTAACAATACATAAGAAAAAAATGCACCTATAAATACTCGAACTAAATTGATATAAATTAGAAAGGAAAAAAAAAGGAGATCAAAATGGAGAAAATGATGATGTTCATGATCATTCTTGTAAGTTTTGCAGCATCCACATTTGCTCAAGATGGAAGCACGGTGTTTGGAAGTGCAGGTTTCAATACGGCTCTCACGGGTAAGAACTCATATATGTGTGTGTGTAAAATAGACTATCTGTCGCAAAGTTTTTTTTTTTCTTCTCAAATATATATGTTGATTGTTGAAATCTCTAAAGTATTATTTTCTAAAAATTAATAATATCTACTGCAAGTACTCTTATAACCCTAGTTTTTTTTTTTTTTTTTTTTTTTGTGTTATTATTATTATCATTATTTTTTGTTTCCATTTAATCTCACTTTTCTTCGCAAAAAAAACTACACCCTAAAACCTGAAACGGCTAAACCTTCACCCACTCCCTTAAATTCTGACCCATGCTTCATCTATAACCCTTAATATTTATCCTTATTTGTTTAGTAAAACACATGTTAATGTCTTTATTTTTTTAAATATAGTTGGATCTGTGAAATCTTTTTAAATATTGTGATGCAGCAACAGCACCATTTTGTCTGATTGGCTACGACCCCGAGAAGACCAACTTTGTTCTGGCAAATAGCGATGCTTGGGAAAACGGTGCAGTATGCGGGAAACTAATCTTCATTACTTGCGTGGATCCCCAGTGCACTGCATCTCCTACGGCCGGCAGTTATGCTGTAATCATTAGTCTCTGTAATGGTTGCGGCCCTTCCCTTACATTTACAAACGTCGACGCATTTAATAGTATTGCACCGGGAGTTTCCGATGGCGTTAAAATTCAGTATACGTATGTGTCTCCAGCAGGTCAAGCAATAAGTCATACCTAACGAGCTAATTGTTAGAGAGTTTCTGTTATGGCTGTGAGTGTCATATGTGCACGTGACGTCCATGTGACGGTATGTCCGAATCGGTAGAGAGTTTTTATGTTGGAATTTCATTACAAGATAATAGCATAGTTTTCTAATGATTGGGTTAATTTCATGTTATTGTGGAATCAAAGCTTTAGATTTTACCAGAATTTATCATTTGGTAATCTTGTTTTTCAATCAAATTTAGTGAACTTTTGTACCGGTTCACTATGCAGGTAAGGTTAATGTTATTTTCCTCATTTATGTTTGTTGTACTTTGTTATTTTCAACATTTCAACTACTCATTACACATAAGTTGTTAATATATCCGGTAGAAATGTAAGGGTAACTTGAAAAAATATGCCTTTTAAAGATAACATTCGATGCATATGTTTTGAACACATTTCGTGACAATAGCGCAGCTAAATGTGACGAATCCGTAGCAAATACGTCACGAAATGCTTTTAGAGCATATGCCTCAAATGTTATCTTTTGAGATATATTTTTCAAATAATTAATTATTAATTATTTATTTTTTTCAAGTTTCCCTAATGTAATCAAACATGATAGGAGTACAACAAAACAAACACAAAATGCACCGATACACATTTGGGACCACACCGATACATATTAATTAATTGTTATTTTTCCTTTACATTCCCCTAAATATAAAACTTGAGAGGTGGAGAATGTGACTACATTAATTATATCTATGGATATGTTAGACATTTCATGGTTGAAATAAAATCATTAACGCATTCTCTTAATATGTGTGATTTTGACAACTATATCAACTAATTAGGAACGGAGGGAATAATCAACACATGATTCAAGGAGTCACAAACATAAATCTACAATTATCAAGTAAGGGACCGTAAATGTGCAATGAATGTTGAGAGCAAGAAGTGAATGTCCTAAGTAATAGGATAAAATTTCTTCAAAAAAAAAAAAAAAACAAAAGTAATAGGATGAACGATTTGAGCTGCCCACACCTTCCCTAATGTCCTAAGTTGATGAAGAAATAAAAGAAATGGGAAAAAATCTCAATTCTTTTGTATACGCTTTGACACTATGTTTTCTTGTACAAACAATATGAAATCAAGTGTGCTCACAAAAACAACAAATATGTATGACTTTTGGTTTCATAGTATCTATCCATTATGTTATAACTGATTGTAAAAATAACATAAATTAAAGAATCAATCAAAGGGAAAACACGAACATAGAATTATCGTGATTTGCAAACGTAGTGTTGACTACATCCACAGATAGAACGAGGAATTTTATTTTGACCAGAAAGTTACAAAGGTTCGACCTTAATCAACTAGGTTACAACAGACGAGTACCTATAGTATTCGGTACAAAAGTCTAGCTGACTTAAGAACACCTTCAGATAAGACTTAGCTCCAAACGAGAATTACACTTCAGATGAGAACCTCTTAGATTAGATGTGATCCTCAGTTAATTGTCTTCAGATTCAGAAGAGTAAGTTGAGACCATACATGATTAATTACTAGATTTAGACGTGATCACCAGACCTCAGCTGAGAACATTGATGTGATTCTCAGCTGAGTATATTCAGACGCGTACACCAGCTGCATTTGTGTAGCAACAGATTCAAATATGATCAGCTCTACTCAACAGAATAAGACATTAAGACGTATGAGTCAATGCATCAAACACGTTATATGGTCTTCCATGATCTACATGTTGTGTTCGAGATAAGGCACGATTAGGTCATAGATATCTTGGAATTCTTGAACAATGTTGGATTTTCAAGTAGTAAGGATGTTGTGGTAATCTGAATACTCCTATATATGTATCAAAACCCAAGTAGTAGTAGCAATGGGATGATGTTTTAATGTATGCACATGGATGTTTTCTTTGTTTTATTTATGTATAAGGTTTTATAGTCCTTTCTGCTTCCGTAATCACTTTAATGATACACTATATGAGGCTTCGTGATTCAATAATAAAAAGTATTAACTATCAGGGTAATGGTTGAACGGATTAAGTTTATGGAGCATTTCTGAATTGATTGTCCCAGTTAATGGCTCGACTTTTGAGACCGGTTGTTACATATATATGCTGAACAATGACTCAATATAATCAAGGAGCATATGATATGAACAGAACTAGTTTGTCACAACGTGGGACACAACCTAATCTTCTACCCTTGATTATCATGAGTCTCCATTGATCATGATTTAGACTCATGATAATCAAGGGTGAGAGATTAGATGGTGTCACCTGATGTGGCAAATTGGTTACTCATAATCAAGTGCAATGCATGTGCAAAAGAATTATGAATGCATACAGACAATATTATACTATATAATTACTAATTTATTAGGGATCAAATCCGACAAATAACCCTTAACGACAATAACAGAAAATAACTAACGAAGGAGAAAAAGAATAACTGTTCATCAAAAAATAAAAAAAAATAACCGACCATAATTTTACGTGGTTCAGTAATCTGACCTACAATATCCACGGACGAAGGAAACATACAAATACCATTATAGTGGAGAATATATATACAAAAATTCTTATAACGTGCAATAGCCCAAACATTAGACTATGAGAAATAGAGTTTGTCATAAAAGATACATGTTACCGGTGCAACTAATACAAAAGCCTAAATGTCCTATTTATAACGAGAACCCAAGGCAAACATTAAACTTAATTAGCAATTCAAGGTTTTAGGCCCACACACTTACAGTAAAAAAAAAATATTAAAAAAAAAAGGTATCCAATTAATTAAAAATAGTACCTAGGAATGTTCGTTTTTTGTCCCTACGAGTGGAAGTACACTTGCAAATGATATCTTCACAGATTTTTTAATTGTTCTTTGGCCAAGTGGAAGTTCTACAGCAATATTTTGGAAAAACTAATTAAATGAGTAGCAGGGAATCGAACTCGGGTGGTTATGAAGGAAGAATAAGCTTCAACCAACTAAGCTAGAAAGAGTTCGGTGAGTTCGGCCTACCATGCAGCCTATAAATTAATCTCCCGTACCAGTGACTAATAATAATGCGAATTGGAAACGAATCTGGAGCATTAAATGCCCACTTCGAGGTAATATCCTTCTTTGGCTCATCCGTAAGAATTCCCTCCCCACAGCCGGAACCCTCGCTAAAAGGCATATCATCGATGATGACACGTGCAATTCCTGCGGAAGCTCTAGTGAATCTATTTTACATGCATGCCCTTCGGGATTGTAGTTGGACACATGGATTGTGGAAGGACGTTGTGCACCACCAACATTGGCATGAGTTCTTCAACGCTCATGACGCCCCCACTTGGCTTGACGGTTGTCTTCAGAAAGACATGTTTAAGAAAGACAATATTGAGTTTTGGCGATTTCTTTTCCGAGAGTTGATTTCGAGTTTATGGTATTGGCGAAATTAAAAGTTTCACAATGAAAACCGACAGCGGCCCCTGAAGGCAGTGTTCATATCTCAAGCCCTCCGAAAGGCACGAGAGTTGCACTTAGCCTGGCTAAAATAACTCTATACTTTAGCTTAGTTTTGTTTTTTGTTTTTTGTTTTTTGTTTTTTGTTTTTTTTTTGCTCTTGTAAGCTTTTTTTTATTCGCTTTGAACAGTTGTATAGGCCTTCGATTAATTTAAATATCCGGTTTTTTTTACCAAAAAAATTTAAATGAGTAGCATTTGGCATATATATATATATATATATATATATATATATATATATATATATATATATAGGGGAAGACAAAGACAAAAAAAAAAAAATAAATGGAATGCAGTGAGGGACATTCTTTTTTTTCGGATGTTATAAAGGACAAAAACAAAATATTTGGACAAAAATACCCCTTGTTACTTTTTACCCCTCTACAAATAGTAACAGTCAAGAAACAAGTAGTAACAGCCCATAAAATGTCGTAACGTCCAATAAACAAGTCGTAACAACCCCGTGAAATATAGTAACGGCCAATAAACAAGTCGTAACAGTCAAAAAAATGTCGTAACGTCCTAAAAACAAGTAGTAACAGACTAAAAACAAATAGTAACAGCCCGGTAAAATGTAGTAACGGCCAATAACAAGTCGTAACAGTCCGTAAAAATGTCGTAACATCCTAGTAACAACCCGTAAAAATAGATAAAGTTACATAAAAAAATGTCGTAACGTTAAAAAATTAATAGTAACAACCCTAAACCCTAAACATTAAAAAAAAATCAATGAATCAGCCGGATTTTTGACTCAGCCGGACTTTTGATCGGAGCGTGAAGCAGCTGCCGGATTTTGACATCAGCGTTTTTTGTCGCCGAATTTGAATTCACCGGCGTCCGGATTTTTGACTCACCGGACTTTTGATCGGGCGTGAAGCGGTGCGGATTTTGACATCGGCGTTTTTTTTTGTCGCGAAATTTGAATTCACCGGCGTTAAACCTAATTCCCATTACATCCTCACCGAATTTGAATTCACCGGCCGCCTTATTCACCCTAGAAGCAAACATCTTCAATCCGGCTTGAATCGCAAACGATTTGCAAAACAAAGAGGAGGCACACGCATGGTTGCGGAGGTTCCATGGCCCATCTTCCATGGCCCCAATCACCACGAAGAAGATGCGGTTTGGATTAGTGTGTCTAATGGGTAAAAAAATAAAAGATGCAGAGAAGAAGAAGAAAAGGCTGCGGAGAAGAAGAACAGCCCGCACTAATAGGTTTTTTTTTTATATTATTATATTTATAAATCAGTAAAAGGAAAAAGGGTATTTTGGTAAGTGTACGTCGGTTTTGTCCTTTCTAATAACTAGTTTCCTTGAAGCCCGATAAATGAATTAGTTTGTCCTTATGGACAAAAATCTATATATATATATATATATATATATATATATATAAGTGTTATTTGTTTATAAGGACGTGTTTTGGGACTTAATTAGACACTTAGGACACATTTAAAAGACCATTAGTTATAAGGACGGAATTTATTGAACTTCCCAAAATTACCCTTTTAATTAGATTCAATTCCCATTTAATTTCTGCATTCTTTCTCGTTCAGCTTTTCATTTCGCATCCCCATTCTCGCAAATCTCATGGCTTCCGTTAAGCTTCGCCCCCGATATTTCACGTGTTCTCGTATGCTCTGGCGCGCGAAGGTCCGGCTCCGACTTTCTTCTATTGCCGCCATCATCATCGAATCTTTCTTCGACAAGCCTCCATCTCCTTCGCGCGCCGCGCCGTCACCGATGGGGATCCTACATCATCGTCTCTCCTTCGCCTCCGATGACACCGATTCTCGAGTTGGGGACAAGAAATCTAGAGAAAGAAGAAGGCGACGACGGCGGCCGTTGATATTCTCAATAGTATGATTAAAATTTTCTTTTTGATACAAATAATGTTTTTGTGATTGTTTTTTTAAATTTTGGATTTTTCTGTTTGGTTTTTCTAATTAAGTTGAATTTTGATAATTGGAGTGAGTAGGCACATTATGTTGAAGCTTAGTTAATTAGTTCTTTGATAATTGGATTTTTATTTGGTTTTTCTAATTAAGTTGAATTTTGATAATTGGAGTGAATCGAAATTATGTTTGAATAGTGGAAGGAAACGCTCACAGGATTTATGTTGTTGACTTATTTCCTTGATTCCTTGCTCCTGTATTCCAGGGAAGTGTTCCAGCCCTCCAAGAAAGAATTTTTGGTAGTTGATTCTCAACTGCTGAGTCGTTGGCTCGCCGCTTGCTCCATCTTCTTACATTGATAAGGTACTGTTTTACCTCCTGTTATTGATGCTCCTTCAAGCTTCCTGCTGCTCGGGACCTTAATGTTCTTAATGTTTCGCCATCATATTAGTCTGGATTAATCTGCGCAAATGTTAAAGCCTCTGTTCCTGCTGCTCTTATTGATGTTATGCCTGCTGATCATGCTGTTTCTTGGGTAAATTAATGATTGAGGCGGAGGAATTCGAGTTGAAGTGAAGGATTTGGATGTTGAATCGATCAAAGACTTGATGAAAACCATTGGAAAGAAGCCCGACTATGTGGGAGAAGAATTGGATGTGAAAGAGAAGCAATTGGAGTTGATGATACAAAAGATTGAAGAACAATTGAAAAAATGAGCTGCTTGAAAAAAATGGTGGTACAATGTTGAAAAAGATGGAGGATCAGATTAGGGTCCGATGAGTAATCACCGTCGGTCATTGGCTGCGATTGACAATTCTCACCTTCTCACCCACCATTCTCACCATCAATCTGCTGATGATACTTTTTTTGTTGTTGTTTTTTTGAAAGACCTTCTTTGTGGTGTATTGAGTCTACAAGTCTGTGAATTGGCTGAATCCTCTACTACTTGCAAATCCTGCTATTGTTTGCTGCACCTGCTACTTTCAGATTACTTGCTGAGTCTTGTTGCATTGCCATTGATAACCTGCTTTGTATCTTCTGTTGAATGCTCTGTAATAGCAATAGGCATTAGTTTTAAGTCTTCGAACATTGTATTCGATTAGTAAGATTCAGTGTTATAATCTGTTTCAATCGATTATCTCTCTTGAATCTTCACCGATAGTTCGATCTTGATCCTCTGTCTTTAGTGTTGTATCGAGTTTGATCGTTCTTTGTAATTTTCATAAATCACCGCACTTTGTAATCTTTTAATGTACTTGAGTTTACTATAATCTTGTAATAGCACTATTCTACTTTGTATCATTTTTTTGAAATCACGAGTATTTTTCGAATTAATACATCCTCGCATTTGTTGAATCAGAAACTTAAACTTTTGTGCATAAATTGTTGATGTCACTGCATAAATTGTTGATGTCACTGCATAAAATGCCAATGTCACTGCAAAAATTGCCGATGTCACTGCATAAAATGTTAATGTCATCGCATATCGATTGCCGATGTCATCGCATAAATTGTTGATGTCACGCGCATATATGATTGCCGATGTCATTTGCATAAAATGTTTATATCATCGCATATATGATTGCCGATGTAATCGCATAAAAATATGAATTAAGGTGAAAGATTTATGTTGATCGTAGTTTTATATCAAAAGATATAACCATTTGAAGTCGAATCGCTCAGTAAACTTGATTATTTTCTTAGAATTCATTTGTTTTTTTAATAAAATGTAACAAGATCGAGCTCGACTAAATCTACTACTCGACTCGAATAATACTTTTGAATTATAAAAACAATATTTTATTATAAATTTAAAAATATAATTATTTAAATATTTATTTAATGAGGCTTGATTAGCTTATGAGGTATTCGATTACTACTTATATTGGATTTAGTTGACAAAATTAACAAAGAGGGTGGAGAACATGGTTAGCAACCCTTATATTGAATTTAGTTGACAAAATTAGCAGCAGGGGTGGAGAACATGGTTAGGTAGCTAATGATGTCAACAAAGCACATTATGATTACTACTTTTGGCGGCTTGCCATTTTCAATCTTGTAAATTTTATGTATTTCTTGTAAATTTTATTTTTTTTCCTTTTTTTTTTGAGTAATGAACCGGACACAACCGTTATGACACAACGAATGCCACATCATGTATCGACACCGTTGATCATGATGTAATAATGATCAATTAGTTTAACATGCATCACCTTGAAACAAAGAAAGCAAAGATACGTTGATGGTGGGTTTGTGTATGATTTGGCGATGTCACTGCATAAAATGCCAATGTCACTGCATAAATTGTTGATGTCACTGCATAAAATGCCAATGTCATGCATAAATTGCCGAAGTCACCTGCATAAAATGTTAATGTCACTGCATATCTGATTGCCGATGTCACTGCATAAATTGTTGATGTCACGCATATATGATTGCCGATGTCACTGCATAAAATGTTGATATCACTGCATATATGATTGCCGATGTAACTGCATAAAAATATGAATTAAGGTGAAAGATTTATGTTGATTGTAGTTTTATATCAAAAGATATAACCATTTGAAGTCGATTTTATGAAGAAAATAAATTGATTTTATGAAATTAAGTCGGAAAAATATCAAATGTCATCACGGTGTTGTTTTCTCAAATGTCATTGCATCCCGGTGATCACTACATCTCGATGGTCTCTGCATCGCGGTGTCTCTGCATCGGGGTGGCCACTGCATCGCGGTTTCACTTCATCACGATGTCTCTACATATATGATTGCCGATGTCACTACATAAATTGTTGATGTCATTCATATCTGATTGCCGATGTCACTGCATAAATTGTTGATGTCACGCATATATGATTGCCGATGTCACTGCGTAAAATGTTGATATCACTGCATAAAATGTTGAAGTCACTGCATAAAATGTTGATGTCACTGCATATCTGATTGCCGATGTCACTGCATAAACTGTTGATAACACGCGTATATGATTGCCGATGTCACTGCGTAAAATGTTGATATCACTGCATATATGATTGCCGATGTCACTGCATAAAAATATGAATTAAGGTGAAAGATTTATGTTGATCGTAGTTTTATATCAAATGATATAGCCATTTGAAGTCGATTTTATGAAGAAAATAAACTGATTTTATGAAATTAAGTCGGAAAAATATCAAATGTCATCACGGTGTTGCTTCATCAAATGTCACTGCATCCCGGTGATCACTGCATCCCGATAGGTCCAGTCCGATTAGCAAAAATCAAATATCACTCCATAAATCGTTACAAATATTTTTGTCACTGCATCGCGGTGATCACTACATCCGGGTTGGTCAATGCGTCACGATGGTCACGGCATCGTAGTGGTCAATACATCACGGTGGTCACGCCATCGCGGTGGTCAATGCATCGCGGTTGTTAGTGTATCGCGGTGGTCAGTACATCAGGATGGTCAATGCATCGCGGTGGTCTATGCATTGGGATGGTCAATACATCACGATGGTTGTTAAGGGTGATTTTATACGATTTCTAATGATATATTTTATAATGATTTCCTCCACATTTATATAATTTGCATAGAAAATGAGCGTTTAATCGATTTATTGAGCAAGTGAGGTTTTAAACGGTTTAATTGCAAAAGTGGTTGATTTATGTGTTTTATCGTTGGTTTTATATGTGATTACACTTTGCAATGTTTTGATGATACATATTTTCGATCTAAAAATGATTAAAAGATGATAAGGTTCGGATTTTGAGCATTATTATATCAACTCAAGTCATAATTACTAAAATGTATAAGTAGTAGTTATCTATCTATCCATATATTTATATATATCTTCAAAGGAATAAAAATATTCCTTGGGCCCCCATATATTCCTTTTGTCTTTTCTTGTCTCTTTTGTTTTTTTCTCTCGATGATATCTATGTATATATATATATATATATATATATATATATATATATATATATATATATATATATATATATATGTATGTATACATATATCTTTATCTTATTAAAATCTGTTGTTGTCGTAAATACTCGTGGTTTATTTCTTTGTGTTCGTAAAAAGATAAAATTATCTGCGAGACGGAACTAAAGATCGAATCACGAGACGAGAGTTTTGCTTGATCAAGCAAGCAAAAAAATCTTAGGGGACAAAAAAGAATATTTGGGGACAAAGAGAATATTTTGAGACAAAGAGAATATTTGATGAAGAAGGCATGTTTTGGAATCCTAAAATATGGATTTTGAGGAAGAGAAGAAGATGCTACGAGTTTACGAGTTAAAGGGATCAATTTTGTCCAACGAGCTTTCTCTACCGTAACCTGTTTTCGATGGAAATTTGACCTGACTTAGAGGCATTTTCAGGGGACGAGGTCTTGATGAAATTTGTAGATATTCAAACGAGCTTTCCAACGCATTTTGAATCACGCAATCGGAGGTCTACAACTCAAGTTATGATTTTTTCCGAACAGCTGAAAAACGGACGAACCGGAGATATTTATTTGCTCTCCCAAGCCTACCTAACAAACTCCCAAGCCTCCCCAACAAACTCATCATTACTCCCAAGCCTCCATAACAACCTCCAAGCCTACATAACAACCTCCTAGCCTCCCTAAATGATACCTCCCTTATATCACCTCCCATTATATATATGATATAACATATACACACAAAGGAGGAGAACTCAACCATTCACCTAAAAGAGGCTTGGCCGCCCCTTCCTTGGCCTCCATGGCCATCCCTTTCTCCATGTAGTTTCTCCACTTTTTTCTATCATTTTGTTGAAGAATTGAAGATGTGTGTATGTATATCTATATGTAAGCATACATACAAGCTTCTTTCTTCTTTCTTTTTAGTTTTGAGCCATATATGTATGCATATGTCTATGTATGTATATGTATATGCTTGTATGTTTAAATAATGTTGTAATAAAACGATGATGAGAAGCTAAAGCACGTTGGAACAAGCCTTGTGAAGCCGTTTCTTAGCAACATCTCGATTTCGAATTTGGATTATCTTGTAAGTTTTAATAAAAGTTGTATCTTTTCTATGTTTTTGTTGTTGTTATGCAATTTATATCGAGAGATGGTTGCTATTTGATGTTTAACGTTTGACGAGAGTCGTTGTTAAACCTTAGATCACCATAGTCAAGATTGGTTCTTTAACCTATATATAACGAGAGTTGTTAGGTTAAAAATCTAGATTGCGAGATTGAAAAATCTTACACCTTTGTTATGAAAGCGTTAATCTTTAAAGATCGAGAGATGACGAGATTAATAGGCGAATTTCTAAGATATTAGAAATTCATACCTTCGATAGGTGAATCACAATTTTATTAAATCATCACTAGATAATCTAGAGTAGAAATTGAGGGTCTGCGGAATCGGTGGATCATTGCTTGTTCGTTGTTAAATTAATTGAGAAAAATCGTTTGTCTTTATTTTGCTTCGTTTTCATCGTAGTAAACCGTAGTAAGTTTATTGTAGTTTTAGTTATAAAATAGGTATAACTTAGTTAGTAGTTCGGTTCGTAATTATCTTTCCCGCTTTGGATTGACAACCCTCTGTCCGGTTATTTGTTTTCGCTTTTAGTTTTTATTTCTCGTGACACTTTTAGAAAAATTAAGAACTAGACCAACCTCGATTCCCCATGGATCGACTCCGGTTTTAATCGCTATACTACGATCCTCTGACTTAGGGTAAGCGGATTTATTTATTACTTTGTTTGTTTTGCTTTGCTATAAAATCCGAGACAATGGTCAATGAAAAAAATCAACTTTCTCCGTCCAAAAAATAAAAAAATAAAAAAAAAAAAAAAAAAAAAAAAAGAACCTCACATTGAACGTCCAGGAAAAAAAAAACCCAAAAAAAAAAAAAAAAAAACAACAACTACCGCTTCCGTTTCCAAAAATCAAAAATAAAAAGAAATCAAAACACATTCAGCGTCCTGTTCACCTTTTATTTATTTATTTTATTATTTTTTCTTCATTAAAATTATTTGGATACTATCTATCTATTTTTTCATTCTTATAACTAAGTGTTTGTTTTGGATGTCCTTTTTGCCTAATTAAGTCCAATATGCGTCCTTTTGGATAATTGTCCCTATATATAATGGGTCTACATCACAATTAATTGATTCTACATCATAATAAATAATGGAAAATATGTTATATCATTGGTTACGTTGCGTCTAAATTAAATTAGAGCAATTCCCCCGTTTTTTTTTAGTAGACAAATTCCCCTTTTTTAAAGCCCCGGTTTTAAAAGCAAACCGGTCCGATTAATTCAAAGTTTAGCTCAGGTGGTATTAGAGTCAATGACCGACTCAAAACTCTTTGACATAGTGATTTCCGAAGAGAATCGAATATTTGGTATCCTGACTTATTTTTAAATCAAACTATAGAAATGGTTTTGTTTTCTTGGAGTAAGTTATAGAAATACCGTCCAAATCGGCAAAATTTGTTTTAGAGTCTTAACCGTCTTGTTTTTGTCGTTAAAATTGTATACTTGTTGGTATAAAATACTGTCCAGAGCATTATAAAAGCTGGAACTAAAATGATGAAAAAGGAAAGGAAAAAAAATCAAAATGAAGAAACTTATTATTTTGGTGATAATGTTTGTGGTTTTTGCAGCTTCCACAAATGCTAATATTTATTTCGGATACCTAATGTAACGTCCTATTCCCGGACACCGAGTCCTTATCCGGAAAGAGCGCTCGGCACATATATTATCAAATAAATTCAATAATATATGTAAGTCTTACGTCATACATCAGAACTAAAACGACACGGAAGATAAAACGACTCGGGGAAAACAAAAGACAAAAGATCGAACACACGGTTTTCAATGCTGTGAAACTAAATCCAATAAAGAAAACTAATCATCCAACATTCAAATCCCAAAAGATCTCAAAAGAACTTAACCAGAACTAATCCAAAAGAAAGACAACATTGTTTGAAACTAAGTCAACAACATTATTGAAAGAGTCAAAAGTAAAAGAACTAAGTCTTCACGAGCTCCATCTCACACGCCCCTCGTCAAAGAACTCATCAAGATTAAGCAACTGCTTCATCTTCTTTGGGAAAGGGAAAGACAAACGAAAAGTAACGGGTAAGTACAAAAGTACTCGATGAACGCGTAGAAGATCGTATAACTATGATCTCATAAAGAAATAAAAGCAACGCCGTCTTTTATTAATTCCTTTCCGTTATTAACCCTAGCTAACTATCATATTATGTTCATAGCATAACATGAGATTCCAAAAGGTATCTAACCTAGCTCAAGTTTGTTACATCATGAATAACAAGGGCACTACGCCTAGTAATAGGATGTACTAGGACAATCGGGTGCAACCTACTTGAGACACGCTCTAGTAGCCCCCGGAATATCTCGAGTCCCGATAGTGTGATGACCGGCGAGTGCACCAGTGACGCTTTATCGGCCAATCGATTGACCGGCGTGGAGTACAGTCTACTTTGTGCAGGTCGGAGAGAACACATCGCGATATTGTACTATGCCTTACCAAGCATTGCATGATGTTTAAGATTATTAATCTAACACATACGTTTGATTAGATGTTTAACTAGCCACCTAAGTGTTTTCAAGTAAGCTCCTCACATCTCCTACTCTCTTCTAGACCACTGTACACGGACAAGGCCTAGCAATTACACAGACATCGATAAACTCTAGCTTATCGAAGCACAAGGCAAATCCAAAGCTTTCGACGGTCCCACACTTCGTCTTTTTAGGGAATCCATGTGGTGCCGGAACTAAACGCATCAAAAGCTAATTCAGAGCTTTGTCACATAAGGTTAAGCAGTAAACATGCTACTATAAAGCTTGAAACACATAAAAAAAAAAGACCTTTGATCGAAATTACTCGTCCGGACGAATAAACTTGCTGTCCGACACAGAGAAATAGCCGTACGGATACACACCTCATCCGTACGGATGAACCACCACTCGGTCGACCGAATGGATAGGCTCGGTCGACCGAGCCTCCTCTCTTGCACTCACACGCGCTTTTTTTTTCTTGCACCACAGAGGACAGTTTTCTGCACTCTGCGTCTTCTACTCAAATTCAACCCAACCTCGACTTAAACAAATTAAAACCATGGAAAACAATCATACAAATTGCTCTACCTCTTTACGAAACCTTAATCATACGATAAGAAAACCACGTTACCTTAAATTGCGTGGTACAACGATCCAAAGCTTCAACCCGTCAAAAATTTAACCTTTAAATCCAAACGTTAATGGATTTAAGGATTGTTGATATCAAAACGATCCTCGTCTCGCGGTGATCCTTTCTCTCTTGATGAGTCTGATGAAAAGAACAACGGATTAGCCTCGGCGCTTAGAGCTTCTTCTCCTTTTTTTTTTTTTCAAACTTGCGGCCTCTCTTCTAAAAAAATATGCGCCTTTCTTTTTTTTTTTTTTTTGTCAAAAAAACAACTAGGTTAAAATTAGGATTAGTTTTCCTTTTATAATCCCAATTACCTAATTATTTAATTATTTTCCTTAAAAAGAAAATCCTTGTTTATCCCTTTTTCTTTTCTTTTTTTTTTCCGAAAATCCTTTAATTAAAAATAACATAATATTCGATTTTTGCTAAAAGACCGAATTGCCTTTTCAAAAAATCGGGATATTACATTCCTCCCCAAGAGGAGTTTCGTCCTCGAAACTAGATCGTACACTGTAGATGAGGGAACTCGGGAACTCGTTGAACATGTCCGCTTCCACTTCCCAAGTGGCTTCCGTCGGTGCATGATTGCTCCATTGCACCAATACTAACGGAATCACTCGTCTCTTTATCATCTTCTCTTTCCTATCCAGAATCTTTATCGGTTTCTCCACGTATGAGAGATTATCTTGCAACACTTCCGGGTCAATCTCAGATTCCACGTCCACTTTAGATAGACACTTCCTAAGCATCGATACATGGAAAACATTGTGGACTCTAGACATCGACTCTGGTAACCGAAGTCTATAAGCCAACTTCCCAACTCTTTCGATGACATCAAAAGGTCCTACATACCTTGGACTTAGCTTTCCTTTATGTCCGAACCTCTTGTTACCCTTCATCGGAGACGCTCGAAGGTAAACTCTATCTCCGACTTCGAACACTAGCGGCCTTCTTCTAACATCGGCCCAGCTCTTTTGACGATCTTGAGCAGCTTTCAGATTTTTCCTTATCAACTCGATTTTCTCCTTGGCTTGATGAACCATCTCCGGCCCTGTGATATGTTTCTCTCCTACTTCATCCAAGTAAAGTGGAGTTCTACACTTCCTACCATACAAAGCCTCAAAAGGTGGCATTCCCAAACTAGCGTGGTAACTGTTATTGTAAGCGAACTCAGCCAAATTGAGGTAATCTATCCATGATCCTCCGGCATCCAAAACACAAGCTCTAAGCATATCCTCGAGAGTCTGAATTGTTCTCTCGGACTGCCCATCCGTCTGCGGATGAAACGCTGTACTCAAATCAGTCTTTGTCCCAAAAGCTTTACAGAAACCCTTCCGAAGCGGTCGATAAATCTACTATCCCCTGTGGATACAATGGATAGAGGCACACCATGAAGCTTCACTATATTGTCGATATACATAGTAGCGAACTTCTTTATAGGCATGTCCACTTTACACGGCAAGAAATGGGCTGATTTTGTGAGTCTATCCACAATCACCCAAATCATGTCATGACCGCCCTTAGTCTTAGGCAAACCGGTGATGAAATCCATCGTGATATTCTCCCATTTCCATTCCGAACCTCCAAGGGTTTCAACAAACCTCCCGGTCTTCTCGTGTTCGCTTTCACTCTCTGGCATGTATCACATCTTGCCACAAACTCTGCGATCCCTAACTTCATACCAGGCCACCAATACCTTTCTTGAGATCTCTATACATCTTAGTGGCTCCTGGATGTACCGCAAAAGCAATCTTATGAGCCTCATCCATAACCTTCTCTCTTAGGCCATCCACATCGGGCACACACAAACGGTCTCCGTACCAAAGATGACCACTCTTGTCCAACCGATAACCCACTTTGTAGGCTTCTCTCTCGAGCTACTCGCTTCAAATTAATCAACACAGGGTCTTTATCCTGCTTAGCCCGAATCTCATCTAGCAAATCTGACCTTGCCATCAATGGCGCCAAAGTCTGAGCTTCACCCTTCCTTTCAATCACCTGAATCTGCATCCTATCCAACTGATCCACAACTTCTTGTAAGGTAGTGATAGCATTAACCGCTCTCCGGCTAAGTGCATCAGCTACAACATTCGCTTTACCCGGGTGGTATTGAATGTCCAAGTCGTAATCTTTCACGAACTCCAACCATCTTCTTTGTCTCATGTTCAGATTCTCCTGAGTAAAGAAAAACTTAAGACTCTTATGATCCGTGAAGATCCTTGCCTTGACACCATACAGATAGTGTCTCCAAAGCTTCAGAGCAAAAACCACTGCTGCCAACTCCAAGTCGTGTGTAGGGTAATTCTTCTCATGCACCTTCAACTGCCTAGATGCATAAGCAATTACTTTTCCTGATTGCATCAAAACACAACCCAAACCTTGACCCGATGCGTCTGTATATACATCATAGTTATCAAAAACTTCCGGTAGTACCCAGCTAAACCCGAGAAACTTCTTATCTCTGTTACTGATGTCGGTCTAGGCCACTTAGAAACGGCTTCTATCTTTGCTGGATCCACCTTAATGCTTTCTCCAGAAATTACATGCCCAAGAAAACTCACTTGGTCCAACCAAAACTCACACTTAGAAAACTTGGTATACAATTTGTTCTCCTTTAAGGTCTGTAGAACTATCCTTAGGTGTCCTTCATACTCTTCCTCATCTTTAGAGTATACCAAGATATCGTCTATGAAAACTATCACAAACTTATCGAGATAAGGCATGAAAACTCTTTGCATCAAGTCCATGAATTTCGATGGAGCATTAGTGAGTCCAAACGGCATGACCAAAAACTCGTAATGTCCATATCTCGTCATCAAGGTCATCTTAGGTATATCTCGACACCTTGATCTTCAATCGATGATAACCGGACCTAAGATCAATCTTAGAGAACACCTTCTTACCTTGCAACCGATCGAATGTATCATCAATCCTTGGTAAAGGATACTTATTCTTGATTGTCGCTTATTCAACTCTCTGTAGTCGATGCACAAACGCATACTCCCATCTTTCTTCTTCACAAACAAGACCGGTGCTCCCCAAGGAGATGTACTTGGCTGGATGATGTTTTTCTCTAGCATCTCCTTAAGCTGAGTTTTCAACTCTTTCAACTCCGCTGGTGCCATCCTATAAGGTGCTTTAGCCACTGGTGATGCTCCGGCAATCAATTCGATCTCGAACTCTATGGCCCTATCATATGTCCTGGCAAATCTTCCGGGAAAACTTCAGGAAAGTCCTTGACCACACGAGTCTCTCCTAACTCAGGCCTATGCTTTTCCTTATCTAATGCATAAACAACGAAACCCCGACAACTCCTCTTCAAAGCTCTTAGGGCTTTAATCACGAGATAATCGGATAACGACCCTTGCTAGGCTTGCATACTTACCTCCTCAAACGTCTTAGCTGATTTTCCTGGGGCCTTAAAGATCACCCTCTTACCCCTACAATCCAAGTAGACATAATTCTTGGACAACCAGTCCATACCTGTGATAACATCGAAATCCGAGAAATCCAACACCGTCAAAGCATACGGCACTTGTAAGTCCCAACTCTAATATCGACTTGGGGTGTGACTTGAGCACATCTAGTGACTCGCCCCAAAGGTGTGGTTATACTCAAAGGTCTCTCCAATTCCTTAAGGGGTAGGTTCAACTTCTTAGCTATCTTAGAGGAAACAAAAGTCCCGATGCTCCAAAGATCAAACAGAGTCGAAATCGCTAGATTATCTATGATTATGGTACCTAACAAGTGAATCTATTTAAGTACAAATATGTAATATCATATGCGTGCTATATCATATTAAATATTTATAAGAAACACAAACACTGAAAAGTACCTGTCACCACAAGATCATCTAACTCTTTCGGTTCTGCATCTGCTGCGAAGACACGAATCGTCTCACACTACTGTGAAGATGATTACCTGCCGGTTACCTCATCCTCCTACCTGATTACCTTGAGAGAGTTTCTTAGGACACGCTCTCGAGTAATGTCCCACTTCCCCACAGTGGAAACAACTCACGCTACCTGCCATGCACTCTCATGTGTGTGTCTTGTTACACTTAGCACAAACCGCGGGCGTTCCACTTGCTGAACTCTTCGTAGCCGGATTTCCTGTCCTCTTAACATTCTGCTGCGGTGCTTGACGTGGCCTTTTCTAGTACTATTCCAGTTCTTAACCGACAGTGTATCGGGTCAAACTGTAGTGCTAGTATGGTGAGTCAGGTGTCGAATCCTCAGGGAAACGTATGGTAATTCAGAGTGTGGCTAAACACCAAAAAGCTATTATTAACTCAATCTAAGTCGCAATTTTTCTTTTTTTCTATTTAGTAACCTTAAAACAGTAAATAAATGCATAAAACTAAAACAGATATATATATAGATACATAAATATATATATAAATATATATAGGTACCAATACAATATATAAGATATAAATACTAGTAATATTATTAAAGACTAGCCAAGAATATGTCACTGAATCAGTATCTCTTTTTAGTAGAAATAGATGTGCTCGAACTTTCCTTATTTTAAGGTGAATCAATTATATATGAACCGGTGTATTCCTAAGCTAGACAACTCCTCCTCACACGAGCGTATGAAATTGTCATATGTCAAATTGTCAATAGTTCAATCTCCACAACTGCCCCATGCTAATCTCAATTAGTCTGAACAGGTACCGAGTACAAATCTACCCCGGATAAAAGAGGTTATTCCATTTGTCAGACGGCCGATGTTATTCAAAAGGCTCCGGTTGTCAGGCGGATCGATTTAACTTTCCGGTGTTAGTTTCAATTAAACCATTGATTTTAACATTATTATGATCTTGAACACAAATTTAATAAGATTCATCTTTCCCAAGACAAATCTGCCCCCGGGTAGGAAATAGGATTCCGTTGTCACGTTTTCACTCGGCCATTTTTACCCTCCGGTTTTTCTATCCTTTATCTCATATCCTAACTTCTCTGGTCAGTTCATCGTTAGGTTATATGTTGCGATTCATCTTGGTTAATTACGTCAATCCGAATATTATCAATACGTTGCAAGATAGAAAAAGATTCATTATAATCGATTTTAATTCAATTTTAACAAAGTCATCATCTATTTCCCTAAAAAGATAAACTAATTCAATTTCATATCTTGGCTAGATATAGAGTTAGCCTAATATCATTATAACTAATATATAGATACTAATAACAACAAACAAACATAAATACATTAAAAAGTTACCAGATTACAATTGTAGTGTCAGAGCCGTATTCTCCGAAAATAGCAACTCTTTTAGCAACAACGAGCCTTGATAAACCTTCTAAGTACTAAAACGATACTTATACTACATTATTATTTCGACAGAGTGCCGTTTACGGTATTTACAGAACTACAAACTAGATTAAGATAATATATATATATTGACGATACAGGGTTTCACTCCCTCCACGTGTCATCTATCGGTTGGTCATCACACTGTAGATAACGCCAGTATATCCATGTCGATGCCCAGGCTGGAGGCAAGAGCCATCTCATAAACGCCAGGCTACGACGATCGACTATCGACTACCGAGCAGTGTGAGGCGACAAGTCCGTGAGGCGAGTCCACACCAGCCTAGCGATGTGGGATAACGAGTCTGTAGTCGATCACCACAGGTCGGAAGTATCGACTCGAGGACAGGGTCCACACCAGCTGTCCAGGCCCACCCACAGCGATAGCTTGGGCAAGGGTCAAGGCCCATTTAAGGGTAAAGGTGACAATAATACACGCCGACTTAACCTTAGGGTTTAGGCAAGTATGATCACTATAAATACCCCATTCCAGGAACTACGTGAGGCTTGATTCCTGGAACCTAACAGATATCGTAGGCAATCCAAGATACAGTCTTGGACTCACCAAGATACCTAAAAATCCACCACCTCATTCCTCTTTTTGGAATTAGGGTTCTTGTGTGTTCATCACTAGATTAAATTATGGCTCAAATCTTTAAGGTGACATAATTTGTCATCGCTATTAAGCGCTAGAAGGAGGGCTTTCTATTGATTGAATACGCAAAAACACGATGCCTCCCAAGAAAACTGCATCCAAAACTGCATCCAAAGCAGTCGATCAAGGCTCCCAGATGAATGAGCCGATCGATCCTGATATGCAAGGAGACGAAGATCCCGCCTTGGATCTTATTCAGCACGATCCTCAGCAAAAACAAGGGGAAAAAGATCAAGCTTTGAATCTTGTCCAGGAGACCCACCAACCAGAAAAGCAAGCCCTTGCTCCAGAATATCGGGCGCTTGCAGATCAGTTGGCAGGGGCAAATTTGGAGGTAATGTCCAGGATAATAGCCGAGGCGATTCTGGCAATGGCAGCAGGCGCCGCCAGACGCCCGAAAGAAGCTATGGCGGAAGGCGGCCAGAAAGAAGCTGTGGACAAACCTAAACAGACTCCTGGGGAAGAAATAAGCGCATCATCTAGCTCGGTGGAAAGGAAGAGGCGCGAGATCCACCAAAAACACCAGAGAGGGGACGATGACAGCGCCAGGGAGGAGTTGAATGCAATTTTGGGAAAGAATCAGGTGTCGTTGTGGCTCGAGTCTCCCTTCACGAAGGAGATCGAGAGCTTTCCTAAACCCAAGGGGTTTAAGATACCCCAAAATAGAACCTTATGATGGCACCACCGACCGGAGGACCATCTCCACAGTATCTATCTCAAATGAGGCTGGATGGGGCACCGATGCAATGCGTTGTCGGCTTTCGAGACGCCGCTCGTAGGTCGGGCAAGAGAATGGTTCACGGCTACGACCGGGTCGATCTCCGCTTTGCCATGCTCGCCGAAAGTTCCGAGATGCGTTTATAGTCAATAAGAAGTTTCATCTGAGTGCCACGCACCTCATGAACGTGAGGCAGCAAAAAGATGAGACAGTAATGGAGTATTTGAAGAGGTTTAATCTCGAGGCCATGCAGGTCAAGGACGCAGATGACCAACTTCTGATCACATCGTTCGTAGGGGGGTTGCGTAATACTAAGTTGTACATGAAGTTGAGAAGAGATGTTCCCCATACCATGGACGAATGTGTCAATGTGGTGCATAGATTCTGTCAGGGGGAAGAGGCAGTGCGGCGGCACACCCAATCCGACTGGATGGAATCCAAGAAGGACACCCGAGGTCCGAACAGGAGTCAGTCCAAGAGGTAGGACGTCGAAAGTAAGCCATCAGTTTGGGACCGTATCGACACGTCCACTTCGGACCGTGGGGGCAAGAAGGGACCCTCACGTGATAAGGACTTTATCCCACTCAATCGACCTCGATCTGAGGTGTTGTCGATTATGCTTTCAAAAAAATTGGCGAAGAAACCGCCACCGTTGAAGAAACCTCGAGAAAAGAGGAATGCAAACAAATACTGTGAGTTTCACGAAGATATAGGCCATACAACAGAGGATTGTATCGACCTGAAGAGAGATATCGACGTCTGCATTCAGGAAGGAAAGCTAGACGAAGTTGTTGATAGATCTCGGTATGATGGGCCTAGGGGGCGCGGAGAATTCAAGAGGAAAAACTCCAATCAAGATAGGAACCGAGGTCGAGATGTCCAGAGACGAAGGGATCGGTCACCTCAGAGGAATCGATCCCCGGGTCGAGAAGGAAACAACAGAGAGAATTTTGGTCGAGATAGATATGAAGATAATCGACCGCTTAACTATGTCAACACAATCTTTGGCCCCGGTGAGAGTGATAAAGACCGGACAGTCAGAGCCGACTTGTAGCTCGAGAGAGCGCAAGCACTTCATTCACGGCAGGTCGGATACGGCCCTCGAGATGATATCCCCAAGTCGAGGAGTCATAGCGGGGGTTAGTTATTGAGGCGCTTATTAGCCGAGCCCGTGTATCGAGTCCAGATCGATAACGGGAGTGCAAGATGAACATCATATATCACTCGGCGTTTGAGCAATGAAGTTGAAAGAAAAGGATCTAGCCCCATAGCGTCTCCATTGTTCGATTCACAGGCAAGCGATCCATCCCATGGGCTCGATAAAGTTACTCACGATACCGTGGGCGGCGAAGGGAAGGACACTTGAACTAAGCTATGTGGTAGTCAAAGCTCCATCTCGCTTATAATGTTATTCTAGGAAGACCAGGCGCTCTTCGACCTTCGAGCTATCATTTCCACGCTCCATAATAGCATGAAGTTTCCTACCGAGAACGGTTCCCCACACGGTAAAAAGGGATGTTGAAGTCGCTCGGAGTTGTAACTCAGTAGTCATGAATGGAAAGATGGCGCTTCAACAAGTCTTAGTCGAGGAACCGATTCCGGAGGAAAGAAGATGAGAAGAGTTGGGTCTCCAGCGACGCAATGAAAACGTCCGACTCAGGAAAGGAGAGGACGATCGGTGTGTGCAGTCGATTTGGATCCCGAGAAAGAAAAACAACTCATCGGTCGAGCTTTTAATCGAGTTCAGTGACATCTTTGCCTGGAAAGCCACCGACATGCCAGGATCGTCTACCGACATTGCAGTTCACAAACTTGAAATTGACCAGGCTAAAAGCCACCAAACAGGAAGAAGAGGAATTTTGCGTCAGATCGACTTGAAGCTATCGAGTTGGAGGTCGGTAAGCTATTAGCAGCCCAGATTGTGAGAGAGGTATTCTACCCAGAGTGGCTAGCTAACCCGGTTTTAGTCAAGAAGCCTGATGGAAGTTGGCGCATGTGTGTAGACTTTACAGATTTGAACAAAGCATGCCCAAAAGACTCAGATCCACGCTTAAAATCGACAAAAGTTAGTAGATTCAACCATTGATTTTGAAGTTTTTGGTTTTTAGATGCATATAAAGGATACCATCGATCTTAATGGATCCCGAGATGCGGAAAAAACAAATGTTTATTACATTCGCACCTTCGCTATGTGACCATGCCATTCGGACTAAAGAATGTCGGGCAACATATCGAGGGCGATCAACAAGATATTTGCAAGACAAATTGGGAGATGTATGGAAGTTTATGTAGACGACTTGCTTATCAAGAGTCGATCTATGAGACAGTACCTGATCGATGCTCGAGAGGTTTTCGAAGTGTTGAGAGAAACACAGATGAGGCTAAACCCGAAGAAGTGTACTTTTGGAGTCAGGTCGGGTAAGTTCTTGGGTTACATGATTTCGAAGGACGGGATTCGAGCTAACCCGGATAAAATTGATACACTGAAGAATATGCCCGTACCACGAAATATCAAAGAAGTACAAAGGCTCACGGGTCGAATGGCAGCCCTCAACAGATTCCTATCGAGATCCGCACAGCGTGCACTACCTTTTTTCAAGATACTCCGAAAGGCCAGTCCTTTTCATTGGGATGATGAATGTCAGACAGCCTTTGAACAATTGAAGACTTATTTATCAGAATTACCTACCTTAACTTCACCTCGAGACGGGGAAAGATTGTTAGTTTATTTGGCAGTATGCGAGGAGGCAGTGAGTGTGTTCGGTAAAAACGAGTTTTACAATTTATAACCGAAACACCCCAAGTATAAGGATCGTAGTATAGGGTGTTTACGGGTCGTCCTAAGGGAGTGGAATGTTTATCGGATTCAAATATAAATCTATATCACTTATGTCACAATTATCTATCTAAACTAAAGCTGAAACTAACTAAAACCTAAACCTAAGAATTAAAACTAAAACAGGAAATAAAAAACAAGCAGAAAATAAGAAAACAAAAAAAAAAACGGACGAGCGTTCACTAAAGTGAACGAGCGTCTGAAAACTAAACCTAATGGACGGGCGTCTGCTATTGCGGACGAGCGTCTAACTACGAACTGAAGCAGAAAAGTGCAGGAAAACAGCAGGAAACTAGGGTTTATAAAACTAAAACTTAAACTAAACTTAATCTAAACGATTCGATTAAAACAATTAAAGGAAAACACAGCAAGGCGACTAGGTTCCACCTATCAACCAACAATCCAACTAGACGGTGATTAAAAAGACATAGTTTTTAGTAGTGATTTATTCACGAATTCAATCAAATATCTTTAATCAAATTCCTAAGGTTTCGTTTATCTTTTCAAACGAACTAAACACGCAAACAAAACAGGATCACGAGATTGTTTCCAAGCTCTTACTCAACTAAACATGCCTAATCTCTTATAACATGATTAGATGCATCACTTAAACGAAAGAGAACTCAAATAAACAGACTTTCGTAAATTTATTCAAGCATAAAGATAGATAAATAGATCGTTTCATAGAATTGATAATTCAACAAAACATGGCAATGTAAAACAAATAAGTAAAAGTGATGAAAAACTAGATCTTAAACTCACTAAACATCCAAAGATCGAACTCTCTAGTTGGTTTTGTTGTTGATAGGCTTCCTCCGTCGACTCACTGCAAGGCTTTTAGCCAACAATCATGTTGAAGATGATTGTTGGGTTGGAGAAATTCATCTCTATGGAATTAGGGTTCTGGCCGCAGCTTTTTGGTGTGAAAGTGCGATCTCAATTATGTGGTATGAATTAGGGTTGGGGCTGCCGCTTTATTTATAGGAATTTGAGTCGGTTATGACTAAGTCGGCCTTGAACGCCCGTCCTGGTCTCAGGACGCCCCCGTCGAGAATGCCTGGACGCTGAGTAAACGCCGCTCATCCTCCGTCTGAACTCTCGAATGTAAAATACGATTCTAGACGCCGCATGGACGCCGCCACTTCGACGCTGCTTAAGATCGATGACGCCCGTTTGAACTGCTGAGGATCGGATCTCTTCATCTTTATCCAATTTCTTCAAGCCAATTCCAACTCTATCTCTTATAATTCGACTTGAGCTTCATTTATCCTCATTATATGCACGAAAATTAACTCCTACATGATAAATAAACAATGCAAAAACGTAATAAAATCCAAATAATAATAATTCCATTAAATTAAACACTTAAAATCATCAATTTTGCATACAATCATCTTAAAATCATCTTTATTAAATAATTACACTTAAACCCTTAATTCTCATGCAAATTACGCAAATGTGGGGAAAATAATAATGAAATAACCCTTTAATAATCATATAAATATGGCCTTAACAACACCCCCACACTTAGCTTTTTGTACGTCCTCGGACAAAACAATCAAAACTATAGCTCAACTTTATATGCAATCCACATAGATCTCTAACTCACGTAACAAAAGATACAACAACTATAGCAAATGATACCAACACAGAGATAGATTCGGTGTAAGTGTGACAAGCCGTTCTCAATCTAACAAGCCTTTCAAAGAAATATCCTCTCGTAAATTCCAATGACTATCCTAGTACAGATGAATAGCTCCACTCAAAGCCTTCCCACGCACTCAGTAGGATAATCCCTACAACATATCATGCGGTTTTACTGGGTATAGGATCCATGATAACAAAGACTTTACTTTATTCTTATTCATCATTTCCAAAATTTTCAAATTTTACGCATATCAGAATAAGCTCTTACCCATCATAGTAGAATAGGATGTTTCGTGATAACACCCTACCTTACTCAAATCATAAGGTAGCTATAAACTGACTATCGTGAGCTTTTGGTCATCATAGTGGTATAGGACATACGAGGTATACCCTACCTCACTCCAATCATCGACCAGCTTCCGACAAACGTATTTATTAATAATTGCTCACTCACTTTATTTATTCACTTTTCAAAGTCATAAGTTACATCTCACTTATCACATTCAAACTTTATGATATTCACAGTACCCGGTCTAACTTAGGTGTTACTATACTGACCTTCCTAAGATAAATCATTAAAACAATGAAAGGATATAGTTCAAAAGTCATGCTTCAAAATCAAAGGCTTTCGTGAGTGAAAAACGAATACTATCTCCATAAAAGTAAAACATGCTATAATTATCTCACTAAGTCACATACTATCATCGTTAGAAAACTACAACTAGCAAGCATCTAGTTCCAATTATATGCTCGAGACTCACAAAAAATTTTAAATTCATAAAAATTTAACATTCACTCATATTTCAAAGATATAGCATAAAAACATACCCGGACACCCCCACACTTAAATCACATTATGTCCTCGTAATGTGCAAAATAAAAGAGAAAAAAAAAAGAAAACTTAGCTGGTTTCAACAGTGGTTGTCGGATGAAAGTTAGCAGAGGTCAGGCCGGAGCATGAACATACCGCAACAACTCGAATAGACAACACTGGACATAAAAGCTTGTGAACCTGCTCAAAAGTATCTGCCACACTCGACATACCATATAATCTCGGGGTACACGGGGTATATGAGCAACACATAACACAATACACTCACAATGAACGTAAGAGGAATAACCATCAAAACAAAAGCAACTAAAGTATTATTTCTAAAACAATAAAACAACCTAAGAAAAGAAAACGAACAAAGAAAACTAGGTTGCCTCCTAGGAGCGCTCTTTTAATGTCAATAGCTTGACACAAAGTTCAAGATCAACCCGGATCGGGCCACTTTGGTTTGACTACCGCTACCTCGATGATCGTAATCAGAACATCAAGCGGAAATGATTTTCACCACAACAACAAGTCAAGTGTGCTATAAGATCATTAAACTTTTCTCTCAAACTACACCGACTCTCTTCTTCTTGTTCTTGCGCACGATAGGCATAGACATAGTGGTATGATCGTAAGTTTCAAAGAAAGGTACCTTACGGGTGGATATAGGAACGCCATCATCATCCGACTCAAAGAAATAAGATGGGATCTCCTCACAAATCAGTGACATCTCAGATTCTCATCTCTTCTTTGGAAATAAAGAATCTCAGCTTTTCCTTTGGTTGCCCAAAATATTTCTTAAGTCGATGGCCATTCACTTTAAAAGCTTGATTACCATACCCGTTTAAAGTAATTACTCCACTTGGATTAACCTCGAGAATCTCAAATGGACTAGACCATCTAGACTTGAGTTTACCCGAAACAGTGAAGTCTAGTATTATAGAGTAAAGCCATTTCACCAACTTTGAATTCTCGGTCCTTGATCTTAGCGTCATGGAGCATCTTCGTTCTTTCCTTGCTAAGCTTAGCATTCTCGTGCGCTCTGAGTCCAATTAAATCGAGCTCGCTCAATCAGAATAACCTTTTCTCCCCACGAGAGTTGGCTATCAAAATTTAAGAATTTAATTGCCCGTAAAGCTCGTGTTCAAGTTCGACGGTGTAAATGACAAGCTTTGCCATAGACCATTTGGAAGGGTGACGTGCCCATCGGGTTTTAAATGCGATCACGATAGGCCCACAATCGTCATCCAACTTAAGACTCCAATTAGATCGATTATTGTTCACGGTCTTCTAAAATTCTTTTCAAGCTCTGTTGCTTACCTCGACTTGGCCATTGGTTTGGGGATGATATGGTGTACCAATCTTATGTTTGACACCATACTTCTCAAGGATCTTGTCAAGCGGTGCATTGCAAAAGTGAGTACCTTCATCACTAATGAGTGCTCTCGGACAGCCGAATCTAGTAAAGATATTCTTTTGCAAGAATTTCTTTACAACCTTGTGATCATTAGTTTGAGTAGCTATGGCCTCGACCCACTTTGAAACATAATCCACGCAGACGAGGATATACTTATTACCACATGAGGATGGAAAGGGTCCCATAAAATCTATGCCCCATACATCGAAAACTTCGCATTCAAGAATGGGCTTAAGTGGCATTTCCATCCGACTACTCTCTGCCGTCCGGTTCTCTCGGCACCTATCACAACCTTTACAAAAGGCTTCGATCTTTAAACAGAGTCGGCCAGTAGAATCCAGTTTGAAGAATCTTTGCAACCGTCTTCGGTGTTCCATAGTGACCTCCGGTAGGACCGCTATGGCATTGTTCTAGGATATCCCACTGATCATGCTCAGGAACACACCGTCGAAGCAACCCGTCTTTACAGACTCTGAACAAATAAGGATCTTCCCATACGAGATATTTAAGATCAGAAAAGAACTTCTTCCTCTCCTGATACGTCATATCCTCTAAATGACCACTCGCTAAATAGTTGACGTAGTCAGCATACCACGGCCTAACCGTTTCAAGCTTCATCAATTGCTCACCGGAAAATCAATGCCTATATCATTGTGATTCTCTGCACCCTCATTTACTAAGCGAGATAAATGATCACCACGATTCTCACTACCTTTCTTATCTTTAATCACAAGGTCAAACTCTTGTAGAATTAAAATCCATCTAAGTAACCTTGGTTTGGCATCTGCTTTATCCATAAGGTAGCGCAAGGCTGCATGATCGGTCCATACAATCACTTGAGATCCTAGAAGATAACTTCTAAACTTGTCAATGGCAAAAACAACAGCTAAGAATTCCTTCTCAGTTGTGGTATAATTGCATTGAGCCGGGTTCAAGGTGCGGCTCGCATAATAAATGGGCCTGAACCTTTTATCAACTCTTTGACCTAAAACTGCGCCTACGGCGTAATTAGAGGCATCGCACATCAACTCGAAAGGCTTGGTCCAGTCAGGTGCAACTAAAATAGGGGCACTGATAAGCTTGTCTTTCAAACAATTGAAAGCTTCTTTGCACTTCGCATCGAACAAGAAATCGACATCATCTTTCAAAAGATTTGATAAAGGCTTGGCGATGGTAGAAAAGTCTCTAATGAAACGCCGGTAGAAGCCAACGTGTCCTAGAAAACCTCGTACCTCCTTCACTGTCTTAGGGTACGTCATCCTTTCGATGGCTTCGATCTTAGCCTTATCAACTTGAATACCAGCATTGGACACCTTATGTCCCAAAACTATTCCTTCATCAACTAGAAAATGGCATTTCTCCCAGTTAAGCACCAGATTCTTCTCAACGCAACGTTGGAGTACCATATCTAGGTTCTCTAAAATTTCATCAAAACTATCACCGTAGACTGAGAAGTCATCCATGAAGACCTCCATGCATTTCTCAACAAGTCCATAAAAAATGGCCAACATACACCGTTGAAAAGTCGCGGGTGCATTGCATAGACCGAATGGCATTCTACGAAAAGCAAAAGTACCAGATGGACACGTAAACGTGGTCTTCTCTTGGTCATTGGGGTCGATGGCTATCTGGAAGTAACCAGAATAGCCATCAAGGAAACAATAATACTTATGACCACTCAGTCTTTCAATTAGTTGGTCAATGAAGGGTAAGGGGAAGTGATCTTTTGCAGTGACTTCATTCAGTCTCGATAGTCAATACTGACTCAGAGCCGATCCACGAGGCGTAGGCAACTTCCTCCTCTTTTTCATTCTTTTCAACCGTAATACCGCCGCTTCTTTGGCACAACTTGAGTAGGGTGACCCACTCGCTATCGGCGATTGCGTGAGATGATTCCCATGTCAAGCCACTTTATAACCTCTTTCTTGACAACCTCTTGCATATGCGGATTCAGCCTTCGCCGAGGTTGTCTTACCTTTTAGCTCTTCCTCCGTTCGATTTTATGCATGCATATGTCCGGCCGATCCTCGGATATCACCCACTTGCCAACCGAACGTGAGGATGTTTTTCTTAAGCACTTCTATCACCGTGCTTCTTGCTCTTAGTCGAGTTTGAAGAAATGATCAAAGGCAATTTATCTCCATCCTTAAGAAAGATATACTTAAGGTGTTTTGGAAGCGGTTTGAGCTCTAAATCAGTAGGTGGTTGCTCAATACTAGACTTTAACGGGCCACCTTTCTCTTTATGAGCTTGGAGTGGTTGACTAAAGAATAACTCATCTTCCCGAGGCTCAACCCCAGAAAGGTACTGGATCAAATCATCCATCGGAATCCTCCGGTCAACACTTGTTTCCTTTTTCTTGTGATCGATCATTTTCCTTAACTCTTCGTCTTTCACTCTTCGCCGCCTCTTCTTCCGATCATCTACTTCCCAATGAGTAGCTTCTCTCCAAAATTCTACCTCGTCCCAACTACCCATCGAGCTTCTTCTTCACCAGGGATGAAGTCTTCCGACTCGATTCTTTGAAATTATCGTTTGTTGTTTGGGCATCTCCATGCTTCTAACTCAATAACAGCTCTCGGTGTGAGTGAGTGAAGATGACTCAAATCAATGCCTACGGCTTGAAATGAATTAGAAGATGGTCCGCAGTCGGCGGATCCTCAATGTCCATGACTTCAAAAACACCTATCTCTCGTAAGATCCATTGCATCTTCATAATAGGCATCTCCGCCCGTCCTCATATATGGCTTCGACAAACGATATTTCATCAATTACGGCTCTTTCAGATGTGTCCTCGTGTGAAGGTGACAGATGTGTCACCGACTCTAAGAGTAATCTGTCCTGCGTAAGTCGATGAGAGCGTTAGAAGTGTCTAAAAAGGTTCGGCCTAGAATTAGAGGCATCTCCTTATCAGGTGGATAGTCTAGAATAACCCAGTCGGTAGGGAAGACTAAATGTTCAACTTGAAGGAGAACATTAGCTACACAACCGGCTGCAGTCCGGCTAGATTTATCTACCATCTGAAGAGAAATCGGGCGTTCCCGCATCCTTTTATCTAACCCGAGCTTTTTGCATACATTTAATGGCATCACATTAATAGAGGCCCCTGAGTCGCATAAGACATTTTCGAATAAATGGCCTTCGATCTCACAGGAGATTGAAGGTCTGCCAGGGTCACCTCGCTTAAAAAGCAATTTTCTTGGAAACCATCGCGCAATCCTCGCGAAACACTTCTTCACCATCCCCTGAAGCTTTCTCTTGCTCCCACAGAATTCTTTAAGATACTTAGAGCATTTAGGCATTTCCGACAATACCTCAGCTAAGGGCATACTCACTTTAGTGTCCCTAAGTATCCTCCTCACCCCATCATACTGCTTGTCTTTGGCGAGGGCTCTCTCCTTGCTCTTCGGTGGATAAGGAAGGGCTTTATCATTCTTCGTGGCCTGATTCTTTATCGCCTCATCCTCCTTATCCTTCCATCTCACAAAATTTTCTTCCTTTTTCTTAGTCAGGGGTACAGCCTCCTGACTCTCCTTCCTTTCCTCTTCCTCAGAATCATTGTCGCCCTCCGAAGAATTGTCACTAAGCTCCTCCTCATCGTTGCTTTCTTCGGCATGTGATTTCTGATTTCCCCCTCCTGAACTCATGGCGTCAGGAGGGGCTACTCGTTTCCCGACATCTTGCCGGGTCCAGCCTTTTCTTACCACTTCTCGAGTTACTTCGTTCAACTCCTCTTCTTGCCCATACTCCCATCGAGGGTGTAATGGCGGTGCAAACATTCACATCAGCTTTCGGATTTCTCTCGGTATAACTCGGAAGTTTACCGTGAGGTCTGCTTGCTTGCTGGTCTGCCATTTGACCAACTTGTCTCTCAATTGCTTTAACACTAGTAGACAGAGTCTTCACCATGTCCACCAGCTCATCGAATTTGTGTTGAGGACACATGAGGTGGTATGATTATTGTTCGAGTTTGATTCCACCACCTGAGGCCTTTGGGAGTTCTGAACTGGCCTTTGATAGTTCGAGTTGAAAGAATTCGAATTTGAAGGGCCAGGTGGTAACTTGGCTTGATTGAAGTTTTGTCTTTGAAATCCTGAATAGTTCTGGTTCTGGTTGAAGTTTCGGAAGGGTTGGTTTTGATTATCCATTAAATTTACTTCTTCCGTCATCTCCGTTCCTACCTGCACTCCCAGATCAGAAGGCTGCGTCTGAAGATTGGCCACCGCTTGCTTATCAATTCCATCCGAGCAACCAACGACTTTGTATCGAGATTGCTTGCGTACCTTCTTTCTTGACAATATTGGTCTTCTTAGAGTCGACCACATATTGTTCTTGGCGATGGTCTCGGCCACTCTGTGGCGATCTCATCACCTCCCACTAAGAAGGATCCATGAGTCAGTGGAGTCAAGATAGTCTCTATTAGGTTGAGAGACTCCTCTGTAAAATAGTTCCAACAACTCATGTCTCATCATATCCGTGATTGGGGCATTTCCTCATCAAGAGATTTAATCTCTCCCAAGCCTTGCCAACAGCCTCATCCTCCATCTCGCTTTCGAACGTAGCTATTTCCCGTTTCATTTCCATAATCTTGCCTCGGTGAAACCCACTTAAGAGCGAAGGCTCTTTTGACATCATTCCATGTATGGAGGAATGATGTGCTAACGACTTAAACCATCTCGCTTGCTTCACCTTTTAAAGCAAAAGGAAATAGCTTCAACTTTACGATCTCGTAATCAACACCAGGATAATGACACGCTTCACGATTTGTATTTAATGTGGACAAGAAGTCGTGCGGGTCTTCTTGAGCAAATGCCATGGAAAGAGCTATTTTGGACTAGTGCAACTACTCCATTTTTAAGGTCGAAATTTACTCCCCATATCAGGTGGACGAATAGGTCTATGTCCTTCGAGAAAATCTTGATTTAGATATGGAGTGTAGGGGTCCTGGTTCAACCGATTAAAAAATGGTTTTGGCGGAATTGTTGAAGTTGTTGATTTATGCCGACTTTGCGATTCTGCTGCCGCTGCTTTGGAGCTTGCATTTGTTGAAGGAGTAAATTTAAGCGAGCTTGGGGTCGATTTGGAATTGGTGGATCTTGATCCGCCATTTTGTCCAAATCGGGAGAAGCCTTCTTCTAAGGATAGATCGTTCGTGCTCGGGATCAAAGATCGAAGTCCTTCTTACTTCGTTTGCATAAACCGGAAGAAAGGAAAGGAAGAAATCAACCCTTTGGGGTTGATTAGAATAGGTTTAGAAAAGATTAGATGGTTTAGAGGAAGAAAAGAAAAGAGAAGGAAAGAGAAGAAAGAAAAGAAGTGATGATTGAACAGTGATCGAATCAAGCGTCCAGTGTTAATGGATGTTCGTTCGTAATCGAACGCTGTTCGATTGAATGAACGTTCGTTCGGAGAGGACAATTGAGGTGGGCGGGCGTTCAAGTTGAATGAACGCTGTTCGAGATACGAAAACCTAAAAACTAAGGTTACTGTAAATTAAAACGAGACAAAAAAAAAAATAAAAGCGAGAAAAGACTTATGGAAATAAAATCAAACAAATCTATAATTACGAAAACAGATCTAAGCTATAAAAAAAAAAAAGTAAGGAAAATAATTGAAAGAAAATCGAGATAAAATAAAACAAAGAATAAATGTAATCCTAAAATTAAACGAAATGGAAAAGAAACCTACCTACGAAAAGTTTAAAAACAAGAAAAACACTAAGACGGTAAAAACGTGTTGAAACCTTCTAGGGCCAAAATGGAGGAGAAAACAGTGGATTTTGACCTCAAAAGCGCACCGAACGGCCTACAGCGTTCACCACGTCGTCGGCGTCGGGCGAAGCTTTCGAATTGGGGTCCTGCGTTCCAAACGGACACTCGAGCCGAAAGTTATGGTCAAATTACTCTGCGTGCCCCTAACGACCCCTTTTTGACACGAAAAAAGCGCCCTAAGTAGAATCCGACAACCGTTACCGACTCCCGCAACGGCGCCAAAAACTTGTTCGGTAAAAACGAAGTTTTACAATTTATAACCAAACACCCCAAGTATAAGGATCGTAGTATAGGGTGTTTACGGGTCGCCCTGAAAGTGGAATGTTTATCGGATTCAAATATAAATCTATATCAATTATGTCACAATTATCTATCTAAACTAAAGTCAAAACTAACTAAAACCTAAACCTAAGAATTAAAACTAAAACAGAAATAAAAACAAGCGAAAAATAAGAAAACAAAAAAAAAAGCGGACGAAGTTCACTAAAGTGAGCGAGCGTCTGAAAACTAAACCTAATGGACGGGCGTCTGCTGTTGCATGACGAGCGTCTAACTACTGAATCAAGCGAGAAAAGTGCGAGGAAAACAAAGAGAAACTAGGGTTTATAAAACTAAAACTTAAACTAAACTTAATCTAAACGATTCGATTAAAACAATTAAAGGAAAACACGGCAAAGAAGGCTTACTAGGTTCCACCTATCAACCAACAATCCAACTAGACGGTGATTAAAAAGACATAGTTTTTAGTAGTGATTTATTCACGAATTCAATCAAATATCTTTAATCAAATTCCTAAGGTTTCGTTTATCTTTTCAAACGAACTAAACACGCAAACAAAACAGGATCACGAGATTGTTTCCAAGCTCTTACTCAACTAAACATGCCTAATCTCTTATAACATGATTAGATGCATCACTTAAACGAAAGAGAACTCAAATAAACAGACTTTCGTAAATTTATTCAAGCATAAAGATAGATAAATAGATCGTTTCATAGAATTGATAATTCAACAAAACATGGCAATGTAAAACAAATAAGTTAAAAGTGATGAAAAACTAGATCTTAAACTCACTAAACATCCAAAGATCGAACTCTCTAGTTGGTTTTGTTGTTGATAGGCTTCCTCCGTCGACTCACCGCAAGGCTTTTAGCCAACAATCATGTTGAAGATGATTGTTGGGTTGGAGAAATTCATCTCTATGGAATTAGGGTTACGGCATGACTTTTTGGTGTGAAAGTGCGATCTCAATTATGTGGTATGAATTAGGGTTGGGGCTGCCGCTTTATTTATAGGAATTTGAGTCGGTTATGACTAAGTCGGCCTTGAACGCCTGTCCTGGTCTCGTGGGCGCCCGTCCGTAATGCCTGGACGCTGAGTAAACGCTTCGTTCATCCTCCGTCTGAACTCTCTGAATGTAAAATACGATTACGACGCATTGCATGGGCGCCGATTCACTACGGGCGCTTTCGTTTAAGATCGATGAGCGCCCGTTTGAACTCTTGAGGATCGGATCTCTTCATCTTTATCCAATTTCTTCAAGCCAATTCCAACTCTATCTCTTATAATTCGACTTGAGCTTCATTTATCCTCATTATATGCACGAAAATTAACTCCTACATGATAAATAAACAATGCAAAAACGTAATAAAATCCAAATAATAATAATTCCATTAAATTAAACACTTAAAATCATCAATTTTGCATACAATCATCTTAAAATCATCTTTATTAAATAATTACACTTAAACCCTTAATTCTCATGCAAATTACGCAAATGTGGGGAAAATAATAATGAAATAACCCTTTAATAATCATATAAATATGGCCTTAACAGAGTGCGGTCCTGGTTCGAGAAGGGGTACATGGCCAAGTGCCAATCTACTTTGTCAGCAAGGCTTTGCATGGCCCCGAGGTCCGATATTCGCCAGCCGAGAAATTAGCATTATGCCTTGTTCATGCCTCGAGAAAGTTGAGGCCCTATTTTCAAGCTCATCCTATTGTGGTAGTCACTGACCAACCACTAAAGCAAATATTGGCAAAACCCGACACCTCAGGTCGATTGGCAAAATGGGTGATTGAAATGGCCCAGTACGACATCGAGTTCGTTCCTCGAACTGCGATAAAAGCACAGGCCTTGGCAGATTTTTTGGCTGAAGGAATCTCTGTCCAACTCGATCAGGAAAAGCAAAGCCCAGAGGAAAAATGGACTCTTCAGGTCGATGGAGCATCGAGTAAGGAGGGGGCAGGAGCAGGGCTCCTTCTGGTAAGCCCGAAAGGCGAGGAATTCCCGTAACGCCTTCGATTCGACTTCAAAGCAACGAACAACGAGGCCGAGTATGAGGCTATGATCACCGGCTTAAAGCTCGCTTTGAAGGTTGGGGTCGAACGATTGTCGGTTTCTGATGACTCGCAGATTAGTGGTCAACCATGTGAAAGGGAGTATGAGGCTAAGGAAGAAACCATGAAGAATTACTTAGCAGTAGTCCAGAGCCTCATACCAAAATTCAAAACGGTTCGATTCGAGCAAGTCCCCCGAAGCCAGAACAAGAGGGCCGATGCGCTCTCCAAGTTGGCCTCAAACTTCATGTCGAGTAAGAAGGTTCTAGTCGAGTTATTGACCGATAGGAGTTACATCGAGGCAGAGGCCCGGCCGATTACTCGGCCAGAGCCACGTGGATGGACTCGATCGCTCTTTACACGAAAGCGGAATATTACCATCGATAAGGTGCAATCTAGAAAGGTTCGACTCAGATCCACTCGATATCGTTCTTCGACGACATCCTCTATCGGAAATCTTTTGTAAATCCATGGTTAAGATGCATATCTCGAAATCAAGGCGAATATCTCTTGGAAGAAATTCATAGAGGAGTATGTGGAAACCATCTGCGGGGCTAGAATGTTAGCTCGAAAATGCAAGTTAGTCTGGTATTTTTGGCGACGATACAACGAGATCACGAATAATCTTGTCCAAAAATGCAACACTTGTCGATTCATGATAATATCTCCCATCAACAAGCGCAAGACATGAATGTCATCTCGTCGGCCATGGCCATTTGATCGAGGGGAGTCGATATCGTTGGACCCCTACCTCGAGCTCCGGGAAATCTTAAATATGTGGTCGTTCTTTGTAGATTACTTCACGAAGTGGGTCGAAGCTAAGGCTATACCCGACATCAAAGCCGCAACCATCAAAAAGTTCTTGTGGGTCGACATTTTGTGCGTATATGGGATCCCTAAGGCTCGATCTCGGATAATGGTACACAGTTCGAAGATCGTAAAGTTAGAGAATGGTGCGATGAATACCGTATCGACCAAATGATTCACCTCGGTTGCTCATCCACAAGCAAGCGGTCAAGTCGAGCAAACTAATCGACGAGATCAAGTCGGGTCTAAAAAGAGATTAGAGGCCGAAGGTCGAGATTGGGCGATTCAACTTCCGAGCATCCTATGGTCATATAGGATGACTCCCAATTCATCAACTGGGAAACTCCTTTTCTTTGGTATATGGGTGTGAAGCGGTGATTCTGCCGAGATTGGAGTTCCTCTCCTCGAGTTCGCTTACAATGTGGAGACAAATGATCCCGAACTCCGACAAGAGAGGATAATGTCGAAGAGCGAAGGAGATAGCCTCGGCCAGAATGGCAAGGTATAAACAGAAGATCTCTCGATGATACAACTCGAGGGTCGCATCGATATATTTCAAAGTCGGTGATTTGGTTCTAAGGAAGAATGAAGCAAGTCGACAGGAAGCGGCCGGAAAATTAACCCCGAATTGGGAAGGACCTTATCAGATCTTGAAGGTCCACCCCAAAGGGTCTTATCAACTTGGTCGGGCAGATGGAACTACTGTTCCTCGACATTGGCATGCCAACAATCTGAGGAAATATTATGTTTAAGATAAGCTTTACTTTGATGAACTTATTTGCTTTCACTTATGAATCTTGTAATCAGTCCATGAGACAATTTTATGAGTATTCTAATAAATTTGTATCTTTCCGAGATGCTTTCCGTGTTTGTTAGGATTTATAGCCAAAACAATACTAGTCCAACGTGACAGAAAAGTTAAGGCAAAACAATCGAAAACGAGTAGAGAAATCCGCAGGTCGGACATCTCGATAAAGCCAAAGCAAAGTTAGCCTAATGGGCGACGAATGCAAAGGCATAGAGACGGTTCGCAGGGTCGGGCCAAAGGTCCAAGCTAAGAGCCGAACGAGCCCAAGAGGCAAACAAGGCTAAAGCAAAGGACGGTTCGCATAGTCGGGCCACCTGTCCCAGTCGAAAGCCGAATGAGCCCGAGTGGCGAAAAAGGCCTAGACAAAGGACGGTTCGCATAGTCGGGCCACCTGCTCCATCGAAGGTCGAAAAAGCCTAAGAGGCAAAAAGACCTAAAACCAGGGACGATTTACATTAAAATGCTTCGCCTAAAGGTCAAATAAGCCTAAGGGGCAAAAGACTAAGGCAAGCAAGTCGATCTCAAGTGCAATAAGAACCAAGGGTTCATAATACACTTGGGGGGCAATACAACAACAAGTATAGCAAATAAAGTGAATAGCGAATAGCGAGCAGAGCCAGAAGCTCGACAAGTGAAAGACTAAGAAACATCAAGACAAGCAAAGTGAAGTCAAGTCAAGAAAGATGTCAAAATCAAAATCAACCAAGCTGTCATTACAAAAACAAGGCCAGTCGAAAAGACCATTAAAGCTAAAATAAATGTTATTACAAATCAGAAGTTTGAATATCAAAAGAGAAGATATAAAAAACATCAAGATCAGGGGTCGGCTTCCGGAGTCGGCTCAGTTGTGGCAGGGGTCGGATCGGCGGCGGTCGGATTGGCAGTAGGGGCAGACGAGGGAGGAGCATACTTTATAGCCAAGGACTCTCCCTGCTGAAACTCCTCAAGAAATCGATCATCTGACTTCTCCGAGTCGAGTTGTAGAACATAGGCGTGCGGAGAGTCGACATGTCGGCTCGGGCGACCTCCTTCATCGATCCACGGCCAGGGTATATCCACCCATCATCGAAGCCCGCATGATCACTTCTAGATCATCTTCAAGGTTGGATGACTTGCGGTACTCCATGATGGCCTCGGTCTTAGCCTCTTCGACCTGCGCCTGCGCTCGATGTAATTCAGCCTGTAGCGCATCTCGATCTTGGCGAGCCTTCCTCGCTTCTTCGTCTGCAGCTTTCTGACACTGCTGCAGCCTCTCATAGTCTTGAGCCAGCTTGAGCAGCTCTCTACCCTGATCTTGCCTTTCATCTCGCAGTCGGTCTAGCTCCTTCTCGGTCGTGGCCAGCTTTGCTTCAGCAGCCACCAACCTACCTTGCAGCTTCTCGAGCTCAGCGACCGACTGTTGCTTCAACTCGTTATATTGTTGCTCCACGGTAGAGAGTGCGGCGCTTTTTGCGATGTTGTCTTAGAGTAACCTGCCATTCTCCCTCTTAATTTCGTTCGCCGACTCTCCTGTTTTGGCCAGCCGTCGAGCAGCCTCCCGACCAACAAGGGTATGCTACAAAATAGAAGAACGAGTTAATAAATGAACAGGGCATGGACCTCGAGGAAAATAAATATAAAAAGAAGGATCGACTTACGAGGCGATTCAGCTTCCGCAAAACATAAGACAAGTCTTTATCATCCACACCGGCGTAATCATCAAAAACCCAGTCCACACCGATTCCTGGCTCGGCAGAGGTCTCAGCAACCTTCTTCCTCTTAGCTTCTCGAAGCTGTTCCCTCACCACCTCGGCAACAGATGGTCTTTTCTTTGTTTGCACCGCCGGCTCTTCAACATTAACCTCGACATTCGAGGTCAGATCGATAGGCTCCTCCTCGTCTTCATCTCGAAGAGAGCCGAATCGGACAGTTAACTCGCCGGTGGTCGGGGGAACTTCAGTCGATCGAGCCGCGGCAGACGGCTCGATTGCAGCGAGGGCTTCTCCTGGGTCGATGGGCGGCCCTTCAGAGAAAGAGGAAGGCACACCGATCTCACCATTGGCAAGTCGGCGGTGACTGACCCTCGAGAGGTGGAGCGACCACGACCGTCGATTCAGAATGCGTTTGGGGGTTGGTGACCACTGGAGAATTTGCCCACCAACATAGAAAAAACAGGTTAGTCATGACCGACAAACGACAAGTTATCAACTCGACCAACAATAAGTATGTAAAACAAGCAAATAAGTAAACATCCTACGATTCTCGTGATCGGGAACATTCGAGGCCTACGTATGGCATGGGCCCGCTTCCTCTAGCGAGCCGGGTGATACTGAGAGACTCGGTCTCGAGTACACACCTCGAAATTGTGTCCACTCAAGAGTCGAGCCTCGTGAGGAGCTGGTGCCTTCCCAAGCTTGTCTTGTTTCCCCTCTCTCCTCCCTCCACCGACCGATATAGGGGTTGTCCAAACCATGACGGAGAAAAAAAGAATCGAGGCTTCCACTCCCGTGAGAAGAAGGCCCTCTCGTAATAAATTCATGGCGATTTGCTCTCTCTGGAAGGAATACCATAACTTGTCGGGTGTGGCGACAATCTTGTAGTAGTATCGAACACGGGCACCGAAAAGCATACAGCCACTCGACACGCTATGATGAACCCCATCGAGTTCCGACGCCATTCGGGCGAGTTGGGAGACGCTTTATCTCGTAATGGTGAAGGATGGCCAAAACGGCCGGACAAAGTGGGAACCTCAATCCACTCGCCATTGATTTTAAGTAAGCAAGATACAAAATCCTCCTGGGGCTCATCCGCGAATCGATGCAGGCTGGACGGAGGAGTCGATATTCAAACGGGGATGAACTATCTTTGTACTTCCCACAGATTTCAACAATATCCTCTGGAGTAAGTGTACTAAGACACCTTTTGCACCCTTTCCGTCCATCCTAGTTACTAGTTTTTTAGGTCAAGTTAGGGACGGGATGAGGGGAAGCTCTGAGCTCACGGAGTCTCCCGGAGAAGAAGATCGGAGATGACAGTGCGAGGAGATTGGCTATGAATGGGTGTGTCACTACCCTATCTAATTGATTCTTGCGCTACTACTAGACATGAACAAAAACAAAAGAAAAGATGAAGAACGCTAAGATAAAAGAAATGATCTTACTTGGTGTTTTGGATTTGGAGATTGTGAGAAGAAATAGCAAGCGAGTTGCAGCGTGCGCTAGCTTCTCTCCTTTTATATGAAAGCAAAAAGTTTGCAAATGATTTGAAGAGGCGTGGGTTATGGGGTTATAACCCCAGAAATCGCGATAATCAAAGCGTGTGACGCGTCTTTTGTGGGATTCGGCGCGTTCGTGTGCTGAATACCGTTCCACGTGGATACTAGGCGATTAGGGTTATGAAAAGGCGGGCTTTCTCCCGCCCAAAGGAAAACCAAACTCGAAGACGATTCCAGTGACAGACCCGACCTCGGACGACGGAAGTCGCCTCTCTCAAGTCTGGGGGGCTTATGACGATACAGGGTTTCACTCCCTCCACGTGTCATCTATCGGTTGGTCATCACCACTGTAGATAACGCCAGTATATCCATGTCGATGCCCAGTGCCGAGGCAAGAGCCATCTCATAAACGCCAGGCTACGACGATCGACTATCGACTACCGGCGGTGTGAGGCGACAAGTCCGTGAGGACGCAGTCCACACCACCTAGCGATTAATGGGGATAACGAGTCTAGAGAGTCGATCACCACAGTCGGAAGTATCGACTTTAGGGCGACGTGGTCCACACCGGTATCCAGGCCCACCCACGATATAGCTTGGGCAAGGGTCAAGGCCTATTTAAGGGTAAAGGTGACAATAATACAAGCCGACTTAACCTTAGGGTTTAGGCAAGTATGATCACTATAAATACCCCATTCCAGGAACTACGTGAGGCTTGATTCCTGGAACCTAACAGGATACGTAGGCAATCCAAGATACAATCTTAGACTCAGCCGCATACCTAAAAATCCACCACCTCATTCCTCTTTTTGGCATTAGGGTTCTTGTGTGTTCATCACTAGATTAAATTAGGGCTCAAATCTTTAAGGTGACATAATTTGTCATCGTCATATATATATAGAAGTGATATATATATATATTGGTACAACTCCCTCAAGCTGCAAATGAGGAGTATTTTGTTTTTTGTTTTTTTTTTTTTTTTTGCTCTTGTAAGCTTTTTTTTATTCGCTTTGAACAGTTGTATAGGCCTTCGATTAATTTAAATATCCGGTTTTTTTTACCAAAAATTTAAATGAGTAGCATTTGGCATATATATATATATATATATATATATATATATATATATATATATATATAATGGGTTTACATCACAATTAATTGATTCTACATCATAATAAATAATGGAAAATATGTTATATCATTGGTTACGTTAAATCCTAAATTAAATTAGAGCAATTCCCCGTTTTTTTAGTGGACAAATTCCCTTTTTTAAAGCCCGGTTTTAAAAGCAAACCGTCCGATTAATTCAAAGTTTAGCTCAGGTGGTATTAGAGTCAATGACCGACTCAAAACTTGTAACGCCCGCTCCCCGAGATACCGAGCCCTTATCCGGAAGAGAACGTTAGTAGCGTATAGCATTAAATAAATTTAATATTATACGCAAGCCTCTACGTCGTCGTATCAAATAAAAGCAAACGGAAGCTAAAAAGACTCGGGTAAAACATAAATGATACTAAGAATAGAAATTAACCATACTAAAGATGGATAGTTAAATTACAACGACGAAAAACCCAAAGACTTATACAATACGAGGTCTTAAAAGTAGAAATACAATAAGTCTAAAAAAATAAATACAACTAGTCTAGTACAACCTTTACAAAGAAAATGAACTAGAAACTTCACCAAGACTTCGAAGCCTTCAAAAGTTGTCATCTATCTGATCAACCTGTTCGTCTTCTCACCCCACAATGCATACAAAAGAAAATGCAAAGGAGGTAAGTACAAAGTACTTAGTAAAAGTGAGATGCTAATGAATAACTAAGTTGTACAACGAAGGGTTATTATTATGATTATTAAATTTTCTTTATGAGACCGACTCAATTTAGGGTTCAATCCATGTCCATCGACATGTCATGACTAAACGTTTCTAGCTTAGCTTATCTTGGTTACGTCATCACTCAAGGACACTACGCATGGCGTTCATCAGCCTGAAGATATACTTGCTAACTAACGGTGATTAGCACCGATTAGCTCCGGGGTCTCCCCGGTATGCATATACGTCCGATGAATTTCCTCCACTACCCTTCAGCCGTTTAAGGCCAGTAGCGTTGTTCACCTTTTATGAACGTATCACATCGCCGATATGAAAGAGTGCCTAACCGAGAATAAATGACGGTTTTAGCTTTTATCTACACATATGTATTTATTATTGTGAATTAACTAGCCACCTAAGTGTTTTCGTGTAAGCTCCTCACATACACTACTCTCTTTCCTAGACCACTGAACACGGACAAGTCCTAGCAAATACACGCACATTGATGAACTCTAGTTCATCAAAGCACAAGCCTTTTGCTCTCTTCCGACGGATCCGAACTTCAACTCCCTTTAAGAGTACATTCGGTGTTTTAAGCTGAACGAATCGAAAATTCAATCAAGCTTGTTCATATTTAATTAATGTTATTGAATCAAAAAGTAGAAATTTAAAACTCAACACAAATATACCAAAACATATCTCATCTTATTAATTACAACTTAGCATGAATTCTATCACCAAATAACACCAAGACTCACCAAAACTCAACCTATCGTTATAAAATTATAATTACTCATTAGGAAGAGCCTCTTACCTTAATTTCCAGAAAAACCGAAAGCAAAACGTCAAGCAACTGCAACAACTGTTGATCCTCAACCCCAAAACCTATTTGATCAACGAGAAACCCTAAAATCATATTTCTTTGCAGAAAACCGAAACTGAAAAAGTCCATAAAACTGCAGATTACCTGGATTAACCGCTGCATAACTATTTTTAGAATGATCTACGCTTCAAGACGATCGTTTCGACTACTCATGGCTGAAAAACAGAGTTACGGATTGAAAGATACGAATTTTTCAAGAATCTACGAATACCGAAAACTAGGGCTAAACTGAAAACTTACGAATTTGAGAGATGTTATTTTCCAAAGTTTCGTCACCTCGCGCTGATCACTTTTCTCTCCTGCGGCATCTTGAACAGATGAACGGATTGATCACACGGTTCTCCCTTTTATTTCGCTTTCTTCCTGCCTGTTGCCAGCGTTCCTTTTTTTTTTTTTTTTTTTTTTTTTTCTGCCGTGAAACATAAAAGGGGATTTTGGGGGATTATTTTGTTTTTATAGCCATTTAATTAAATCCCTTAATTAAATAACTAAATCCCTTTAATTAAATCCTTTTTAATTAAATAAATAGGATAAATAATAATTAGGTCGTAGTGGGTATGACCAATTACTATTTTACCCTTTCTGAAAATTCGGGATGTTACATTCCTTCCCCCTTAAGAGGAGTTTCGTCCTCGAAACTCGAATGTAACCGAGAGGTACTTGAACTCTGGACTTTGCGAAAGCGCTTCGTCTCTAAACTCAATGCAGCCTTCTTCTTTCCATCTTCCCAACTCTTCCACTTGTCTTGAGCCAACTTGAGGTTGCGACGATCCGCTTCAATCTTCACGTCGCCTTGATGTATCAACTTTGGTCTCGTGATTCATTTGCCGCCCACTTCATCCCAGAACTCACGTTCTTATCTCTATCTTCATGAAAGATCATCAGCAGTACTGTTCCAACTCTTGTACATCTTGGTCGCTCCGAGATGAACTGCAATTTCCATCTCGAGGTTTTCATTCTTCATTGTCCTTCACAATCTTCCGCATTCAGACACCAAAGCTGATTCCGATGCCAATTGTTGTCATCTTCATCTAACTCATGACCAATGGTTGGTTGGGCTCCAGCCACTCACTTGTAACCGGAAAAAACTGGATCTTCATCTTGTTCCTTCACAAACTCATCAACTGCCTTGAATCTTACAATCATCGGTTCAACACTCTTTGCTCGCCCCTGCTGCCCTATACCCGGAAGGCTGAATCTTCCCGGCCGAAACCACACTTCTGGCACACTTGACTTCTTTTGATCTCAACTTCAGTCATGGCACCACAAGCTTGATGAAGAACTGCAAGGATCCCAGCTGAAGGACTTCTGAGACTCCCTGTGGGTGGAGAACATGCATTGCCATACTTTTTCTCTGACAGTCTGATCCAATCCTCATGCCAATTAGGGTTAGCTTGGAAAATAAAAGAAGTTGAAAAGTGACAAGTTGAGTACCAGGGTGGTATGTCAACTAGGTAAGCCAAGGAATGATACAATGCACTTGAAATAAGAAAGGTTTCTTGGGTTACATGCAAAACAAGATGATTTCGTGATGGGGAAAAGTTGAAGGTGGTTCCAAACTGAAGAATGAGACATTGTATCATAATACATGGGGTAGCCACAAAAAGGAAAACAAAAGGACACCTTGCAGATGATTTTTTTTTGAGAGAGAGGAATTCTGCAAGATACGGTGGTCTGCAAAGACTTCAGAGGTAACTTGAAAGGATGGTAATAAGCTTTCATATAAGCCTTGAGAAAGTGGAGACGTTAAAGGTACATCACACAATAGAATCAAGGTAAAGGTGCAAGGTCGAGCACCAGAAGGACTAAAAAGATAGAAATCAAAAGAGAGCAAGAATCTCAACATGAAAGAGCCATGGAGATAAAACGAGTACACCAAAAGATCTCAGAATAAAATAAACACTTGTCAAGAAGTGTCCAAGTTTGCAGTAGTCAAAGAGAGGTTATCTCGAGATTTAATAGAAATAGAAATTTCCTCAAGGAATTGTAAGGGAATATCAAAAGTTGTATCTGGCGGTTCATGGCTCTAAATGGCCTGAAAGAGAGTTAAAACTGAAGGGTACAAGGTACATTAATCTGAATTGGAAATCAGAAGTTTAGGAATTCAAAAGTTGATTGGCTAAATAGGTTCAGAAGGCACCTTGGCAAGGACTACCTTTTGCTTGAAACTGGTTTAGCATAATTTGCTAGAAGGTTAAAGATAGGTAACTGAAGATGGATGTCAAGGTAGGATTAAAGATCCAACTGGTAAGAAGATGGGATGCATACCTTGAAAGAACAAGTAGCGTTAGATGGAAAGATTACAAAATCAACACTACCCTTATGAGGGAAGCTGAAAATAAACACAAGTAAAAAGAATGTTCTGACATTAAAAGGTTCAGTCAAATTTGTACTTGAAAAGAAGAATGGGGGTGCAACAATGCAGAGTTAGAGGGAACTTGTTTCTTGATTGGACAAGACGACAAGTAAGGAAGCATGGATTTGTTTAAAAGAAAGGCCTATGGAGATATGTTTCTTAAGTAATTCATGACAACATGTGAAAAGGATTTGTTGAGCTTAAAGATCTCAAATGAGGGATTACATGAGAAATAAAGTACCAGATAAGTTATAATTACAAAAGGGTATGAAAATAGTCTGAACATCAAACATGGCATGCTGGGGGATGGTATCTTGGTTCTTGTCTATAACTGCAGAAGAAACAACAATGTTAACTTTACAAACATTCTATCATGAGACATATCCTAGGGAAAGATCGCTTCGGAAACCTTCTAAGACATAACACTCGTAACTTACTACCCTCTTAGCCCAAACCCCAAGTCAAAGAGGTGAAAATTCCTTTTAGGTTGCTGTTTATGAAATTTACTCCGGATATGATATTATCAATTTTTACAGAACAAACGAAGAGGAATTTGAGCATGATCCAAAGAGTAACTATTTAGATACTGGAGTTTTCCAGGTGATATAAAAATATTGGAATTTTTGAATGAGATAAGGTCGGTCAAAAACAGTTATTTCTGACGATTGCACAAGCTGTCAGAATTTCCAGATTCATAAACACTGAGTTGAATTGCAAATCGAGATCAAACTAAAAAGAATCTGAACTTAATTCCAAAAGTAAAATTGTAGATAAAAGTTTTTTCTACAACATATCAAAAATTCAGGTCATTTAAGGGTGTTTAACCTGTTCAAAACAGAAGAGGAAGTGAAGGTGCTGCTGCAGATTTTCTGGACAGAGTGTCCGGCATAAACATGAATTTTCTGAACAATCCATAAAGATTATCGAATCAATGTTAAAAGATAAATTGTAGATAAGACATAGGTCTATATTGTGGAAAATTTCCAGAATTTTTAGAGCACGGTAAGTTGTTTAACCTGAAGGGAAAACACGGAAACAAAAGCATTCACTCATGTTGGGTAAAGCCAAACACGAGGATGATGAAAAGTATGTGCCAAAGTAAGAGACCTTTAACACTATTAGTTGAAACGACTGAGGAGTACTTTTAAAGGATAAAATTTACATATGGAGTTCGTGTGGAACCATCTCAAGCATAGCAAAGGTCAAAGAATTTTGGGAAACATAAACCAAGCGATAGCAAAAGAAAAACGGAGGATTTGTAGAGTCGAGTCTTTAAACAAAAGTTTGTATGTACTAAAACATCTTGTAGGGGATGCATTAAGGGTAATCACTAGGATGCAAAAGTGTGTTGCCCCAAAATAGCTAAACAAGATATAGTTGGAAAGATGCAATTGTCAGTTCAAATAGTTCGAAGGATGAGAAACTTATTTTTCTTAAATCAAGCATTTGACACGATGAAAACATCTTTAAAAAAAAGGCACATCAAATGAATGTACACACTTGGAAAACAAAAAGCTGCGTAATAAGAGACTTTTACCGAGTTTCTGAAGTTTCAAATGGAGGATTTAACCAAATGCATGAGTTACAATTAGTATGGATGGGGAAACATTGAAATCGGGATAACCAAGTAGGAAACTAGATGATTATAAATGAGGATCTTATTAATGAAGACATAAGATTGGAAAATCACCACGCAATCGTATCTTGCCATCGAGGAACACTATAACGACAACACCTAGTCTCTACTACCAAACTTCTTATCCTGGTAACAACTAGCGTAAGAATCGGATAAATCAAAGTATTCTCATCTCCTATAACCTACTACACTATAACCTACAGGGTGAAAGAAAGACATCTATCCTTCCTTGACCAGAGGACTTAAATGGTTTTGAGAAATTCGGGTGCATAGATAAGCCACGAAATAATTGATTTGCACAAAACAAACCGAACTGATTTTGAACATGAGGCAAAGAGAAAATCTGTGAGTATATAAGTTTTACATATGATGCTCATAAATCAAAATTTTTGGGAAGCCATAGTTCGGTCAAAATAATTCTTTTCATCTATCTTGCTATAAGCTGTCAAAAATTTCAGGACTTCATCAACTGTCGTGTGTTGCAGATTGTGCTCAAACAAAAACGAATTTGCACTTTGTTCAAAAACAAAACTCATAGTACAGGATGTTTTCTACAACATATCAAAAATCCAAGTCATTTGGAGGTGTTTAGCTTATTCAAAAAAGAATGATAAGTAAGAGTACCGCTGCAGAATTTTCTGAACAGAGTACCCCTCCTTGTTAAACAATTTGTGAACAATCCATATTGAAAACTAAATTGATGTAAAGAGAGAAATTATAGATAAGACAACTTTCTAAGTGGCTGAAAATTTACAGAATTCTTGGAACAAAAAAAATGATATAACATGACATGTAGAAACGTGAACAAAATCGTTTACTCGTTTTGCATAACACCAAGTTACAAGGAAGTGATTTGAACCAAATTTAGCATTACGAAAGCAATTAAAACCTCAAAAAGAAATAAAAAAAAACCTTGAGAGGATCATTTAAGAGACGTGAGCTTAAAACTCAACCTACGCCTAAGGAGACTTTTCACTTGGTCCTAGTGCAACTTAACCACGTTCAAAGGATTCCTAATCCTACGAGAATTTGCCACCAAGATCAAAAGAGATCAGAAGGGTTCAAAAAGGTCTAAAGAAGTCTTATCATAGAGGCTAGAAGCCTTGGAAAGAAGGACGCTTCTCTCTGATACCAACTGTAACGCCCCGCTCCCAGATACCGAGCCCTTATCCGGAAGAGAACGTTCGGCGCGTATAGCATTAAATAAATCTAATATTATACGCAAGCCTCTACGTCGTCGTATCAAATAAAAGCAAACGGAAGCTAAAAAGACTCGGGTAAAACATAAATGCTACTAAGAATAGAAATTAACCATACTAAAGATGGATAGTTAAATTACAACGACGAAAAACCCAAAGACTTATACAATACGAGGTCTTAAAAGTAGAAATACAATAAGTCTAAAAAAATAAATACAACTAGTCTAGTACAACCTTTACAAAGAAAATGAACTAGAAACTTCACCAAGACTTCGAAGCCTTCAAAAGTCGTCATCTATCTGATCAACCTGTTCGTCTTCTCACCCCACAATGCATACAAAAGAAAATGCAAAGGAGGTAAGTACAAAGTACTTAGTAAAAGTGAGATGCTAATGAATAACTAAGTTGTACAACGAAGGGTTATTATTATGATTATTAAATTTTCTTTATGAGACCGACTCAATTTAGGGTTCAATCCATGTCCATCGACATGTCATGACTAAACGTTCTAGCTTAGCTTATCTTGGTTACGTCATCACTCAAGGACACTACGCATGGCGTTCATCACCAAGATATACTTGCTAACTAATGGTGATTAGCACCGATTAGCTCCGGGTCTCCCGGTATGCATATACGTCCGATGAATTTCCTCCACTACCCTTCACCGCTTAAGGCCGATGGCGTTGTTCACCTTTTATGAGCGTATCACATCGCCGATATGAAAGAGTGCCTAACCGAGAATAAATGACGTTTTAGCTTTTATCTACACATATGTATTTATTATTGTGAATTAACTAGCCACCTAAGTGTTTTCGTAAGCTCCTCACATACACTACTCTCTTTCCTAGACCACTGAGACACGGACAAGTCCTAGCAAATACACGACATTGATGAACTCTAGTTCATCAAAGCACAAGCCTTTTCATGCTCTTCCGACGGATCCGAACTTCAAATCCCTTTAAGAGTACATTCGGTGTTTTAACCGAACGAATCGAAAATTCAATCAAGCTTGTTCATATTTAATTAATGTTATTGAATCAAAAAGTAGAAATTTAAAACTCAACACAAATATACCAAAACATATCCCATCTTATTAATTACAACTTAGCATGAATTCTATCACCAAATAACACCAAGACTCACCAAAACTCAACCTATCGTTATAAAATTATAATTACTCATTAGGAAGAGCCTCTTACCTTAATTTCCAGAAAAACCGAAAGCAAAACGTCAAGCAACTGCAACAACTGTTGATCCTCAACCCCAAAACCTATTTGATCAACGAGAAACCCTAAAATCATATTTCTTTGCGAAAAACCGAAACTGAAAAAGTCCATAAAACTGCAGATTACCTGGATTAACCGCTGCATAACTATTTTTAGAATGATCTACGCTTCAAGGCGATCGTTTCGACTACTCATGGTCGAAAAAGAAAGTTACGGATTGAAAGATACGAATTTTTCAAGAATCTACGAATACCTAAAACTGCGCTAAACCGAAACTTACGAATTTGAGAGATGTTATTTTCCAAAGTTTCACACCTCACCGATCACTTTTCTCTCCTGCGGCATCTTGAACAGATGAAACGGATTGATCACACTGATTCTCCCTTTTATTTCGCTTTTCCTCCTACTTTTGCTGCGTTCCTTTTTTTTTTTTTTTTTCTAAATTCTGCCATGAAACATAAAAGGGGATTTTGGGGATTATTTTGTTTTTATAGCCATTTAATTAAATCCCTAATTAAATAACTAAATCCCTTTAATTAAATCATTTTTAATTAAATAAATAGGATAAATAATAATTAGGTCGTAGTGGGTATGACCAATTACTATTTTACCCTTTCTGAAAATTCAGGATGTTACAAAACTCTTTGACATAGTGATTTCCGAAGAGAATCGAATATTTGGTATCCCGACTTATTTTTAAATAAAACTATAGAAATGGTTTTGTTTTCTTGGAGTAAGTTATAGAAATACCGTCCAAATCGACAAAATTTGTTTTAGAGTTTTAACCGTCTTGTTTTTGTCGTTAAAATTGTATACTTGTTGGTATAAAATACTGTCCAGAGCATTATAAAAGCTGGAACTAAAATGATGAAAAAGGAAAGGAAAAAAAATCAAAATGAAGAAACTTATTATTTTGGTGATAATGTTTGTGGTTTTTGCAGCTTCCACAAATGCTAATATTTATTTCGGATACCTAACTTCAACTTCTTCTGTTATCGGTATACACTCCAACTTCACTTAATTTAATTATTCATCGATTTATATTAATAGATTTTTATCTATCTTATAAATTGTATTTATATTATCAATCAATAATGCAATAAATTTATCTTTATCTTTATGTAGCGGGATATTGTGTGATTCCTTATGGAGCTACCCTAGTTGAAGCAAACAACGAAGTTTGGAAAGACGGGCAGACATGCGGGTATACGGTCACCATTACTTGTGATGATATACGCTACTGCACCGGTGCACCGGCCAGCATCTCGGCTGTAATAGCGAACCTCTGTAACGAATGTGACAACACTTTTACTCTTACTGATGACGCGTTTTCTAGCATTTTGCCAGGTGTTCCAGCTACGGTCAGCATTGCATACGTTATGTGACTGAAGAAATTTTTATATATATATAGACCCTCTAATGTATGGGTAATGTTGTCTTTTTGTACGTCTGAAATGTTGGTCATTAAGAATTTTTGAGGGATGTTCTTCTTATAATGCTTTGCTTGTTTTCTTATATTGTAGGATTCTGTGGTAACGTTTCTATTTTCTACTTTTATGTGGAAAGTTCTTCAAGAAAACTGATGTTGTTGTTGTTGTCGTCTTTTTTTTTCTTGGGACTTTCAATAAAAAATTGATATTATTTATCAAAGAACCTTAGTTTGTTTTTAATAATAATATATGCATATAGTCTTTTTTTTAACAGCGGTATGCATATATTTTAACAGCGATATGCAAAATACATATATAAAGACAATATATGAAATCATGAATCGAGTGATCAAATCAATTCAAGCATTAAGCACAAATTTTAGTACACAAACTCATAAAAAGATTCAATTTTAAGGACTACACATTTCTAATTTCATCAATTAGAGGTTTGATTTCATCAACATTCACAAGAAGACAAGAAATATAAGAAGAAATCATGATAACTAAAATTATCAAATATAAGAAGAAAATAAAGTTACCCATAAAAGAAATCACTAAAGAAAATCAAAACTTCAACCACCTCCAATGTAATCTTGTCAAGAACAAAAATGGAGAATGAGTGGGGAGTGATGATCTAGAGTTTAATCTATGGAAATTACAAGAACAATGAATCTAAGAATCTAAGGGAGAAAAGTGATGAAAATCGGGCTAAAAATAACTAAGTATGTTTATCTATGAGTGGTAATGGATTCGTGTGAAGAAAATCTTTAAATCCACTAAAAAAAACGCAACTGAAATCTGTCAGAACGTCTTGGCGCGCACCAAAAAGCTTCCGTCGCGCGCTAGAAGCAGCAAAACACTCAGCATCGACAGCCCTTTAGTAATTTAGACATATCTTTGCGTGTATAGTTCAGATTTGAGTGATTCAAGTTGAGTTTGAAATCCCACTAAATTATCTACAACTTTCACGAAGATCACAAGTCCATAAATGCCTCTAAAATAGACCAACTTGCAGATGAAGTGAATGTAAAGTGACAACACCAACTATTTTTTATCCTTGTCCATTCTCGGGCTTCGGTTATGCCTCTCTATGCCTCATACTGTAATATTCCGACTTTTCAGAAAGGGTAAAGTGGTAATTGGGTAATTTCACTATGATCTAATTATTATTTATCCTATTTAAAATAATTAAAAAGGATTTAATTATTTAAAAGGGAATTTAGTTATTTAATTAATTGAATTAATTGATATCTATTTAAGGAAAATAATCCCAATACTCCCCTCATTCAGTTTTACGGTTCAGAAAATAACGAGAAGGAACGACGCTAGAAACAGACGTAGGATGCCTAGAAGCGGAGGAAGGGAATCTTCAATCGTGCGGCTATTCCGTCAGAAATTTGGGCAGACCGCAGAAGACAGGAATCATCGTCTCATCAAGACAAACGTTTCCACACAAACTTTTCTCAATTTCGTAAGTTTTCAGTTTAGCCTTAGTTTTTTGTTTTCGTCGAGTTCGATTCTTCAAAAAAATCATATATTTTAATCTGTAGCTCTGTTTCGCAACCATGAGTAGTTAAAATGATTGTATTAGAGCGTAGATTGTTCTTAAAATAGTTTCACAGCAAATAATCCAGGTGATCTTCCGTTTCACACACTTTTTCAGTTCGGTTTTTACAAGAAAAATAGGATGTTAGGGCTTACTTGTTGATCAAATAGGTTTTGGTTTGAGGATCAAGATTTGTAGCAGTTTCTTGACATTTTGCTTTGAAGATTGCTTGCAGTTATGGTAAGAGACTCTTCTTAATGAATAATTATAGTTTTATAATGTTTAGGTTAAGCTTTGGTATAGGTTGGTGGTTAGACATCATGTTTATGTGTAGCTGCTGTCTATGTTAAGCTATGGTATGTTTAGAATAGGTTTTACGGTTTTTTCTGAGTATTTTGATGCTAAACGTGTTTGGTTTGGAGTGGAAATCGTTTAAGAGTGGAAAAGCATGTTTTGGGAAGTTGCAGATGGAATGCGTACGCATTGCTGTTTCAGGATGGTCTCTTTTGTTCCCAGCAGGTTCAATGTGCACGCATTGATTAGCAATTAGCACGCATTGCTGATATAGGTTGGACAGATTAACTTTCAGCAGGTGGAATGCGTACGCATTCGGTCCAGTTTTGGGGAAAATGTGGTTTTAAGACACGAGAGGAGTTTTAGATGTTAATTCTTGATCTAATAACATTAAATGAATATGAACAAGCCTCGATTGAGTTCCTGATGTGTTTAGTTCCGGCACCGAATGTACTCTTCCAAAGAGTTGAAGTTTGGGACCGTCGGAAGAGCATGAAAGGGCTTGTGCTTTGATGAATTAGTATTCATCAATGTCTGTGTATTTTCTAGGCATTGTCCGTGTCTAGGGGTCTAAGTAAGAGAGTAGTGGAAGTGAGGGAGCTTACTTGAAAATACTTGGGGTGCCTAGATAACAACAAATACTAATTACATACGTGCTAGTAAAAATATTAAATGTCATGCTATTCTTGGTAAGGCATCGATTCATATCGGCGATGTGGTACATTTATAAAGGTGAACAACGCTACTGGCTCAAAATGCTGAATCGTAGTGGAGGAAATTCATCGAACGTATACGCATACCGTGAAGACCCCAGAGCTATAAGGTGCTACACACCTTTCGTTAGCAAGTATATCTTCAGGCTGATAAACGCCATGCGTAATGCCCTTGAATGCTGACGTAACCAAGATAAGTTAAGTTAAAAACGTATAGTCATGACATGTTGATGGACATGGAGTGAACCCTAGATTGAGTCAGTCTCATAATGATAACCTGACAATAATAATGAGAACCTTTTTGTTGTAGAACTTAGTTATTCATTAGCCTCTCACTTTTACTAAGTACTTTGTAGTTACCTCATTTGCATTTTCTTTTGTATGCATTGCGGGGTAAGAAGACGAACAGGTTCACCAAGAGTAGTCGATGGCTTGATGACGTTGATGCCTTGAAGATGCTTTTAGTTTATTTTTTTTTTCCTCGTAAAGGTTGTACTAGACTTCTTGTTCTTTTACTCCTAGACTTTTGTAAGTTATGTTTGTAATTTTAAGAGCTCGTATTGTGTAAGTCTTTGGCTTTTTTTGTCATTGTAATTTAACTTTCCACCTTTAGTATTGTTGTAATCTATTCATAGTGGCATTTATGTTTTTACTTGAGTCTTTTTAGCTTCCATTTTCTTTATTTTGATACTACGATGTAGAGGCTTGCGTATAATATTAGATTTATTTAATGCTATAAGCGCCGAACATTTCTCTTCCGGATAAGGGTTCGGTATCCGGGAGCGGGGCGTTACAGTTGGTATCAGAGCGAAGCGTCCTTTAAAACGTGGTTACGTTGCACTAGGACCAAGTGAAGAGTCATCTTAGACGAAGGTTAAGCCGAGTTCTTGGGTTTTGCTCCTCCTAGGATCTTTAGTAGAAACTCTTTCTTCTTTTGAAGTTTCCAAACCATAACATATCGCATAGAAATAAGTGAAGCCCCTTTAAAGTAAAGCTTTGAGATCGGAGTCTTATGCCTACACCATTAAGTTGAAGTCCTCATGGTTGGTCTTTCTTTACACTTTCTGTTGCGACCTCTTCACGTTCTTCTACACACGAATACTTAAGCCTACTTTCTTGGCCTACTTTTGTAGAGAATGACATTTGACTCAACTCTAAAAATCCTCCACTTTCTCCTTTCACCGTTCCGTGGTTTGTGTTTATCAAAACTCTTTAACCTTGCTTTGCTTGAGATGGGTTCCACACGAGATCCATATGCAATTATGTCTTTACCAAGTATTTTTCCTCCTTTTTAATAATTAGTGTTAAAGGATTTCTCCCTTTGACATATAGTTTTATCATCCCCGTAATTGACTCTAACCAACGCGAGTGAATGCTTTCTTTTACCGTGTTTTCCTTTTAGGTAAAAACCATTTCCCCCGCTACACAAATTCTGAAAATTTTCATCAATGTAGATTATTGTCTTATCTACAATTTATTTTTTTACATCAACTCGATAATCGTTATGGATTGTTCAGAAAATCCATGTTAAAACTATGTCCAGAAAATCTGCAGCAGCACATTCACTTCTTCTTCTGTTTTGAATAGGTTAAACGCCTTCAAATGACCTGAATTTATGATATGTCGCAGACAACACTTTTTATCTACAACTTTCCTCTAGAATTAATTTCATATTCCTTTCGTTTGATCTCGATTTGCAATTAAACTCAGTGTTTACTAATCTGAAAATTATGACAGCTTGTGCAATCGTAAAAAATAATTGTTTTTGACCGACTATCTCTCATTAAAAAATTCTAATATTTTTATTTCATCTGGATAACTCCAGTATCTAAATCTTTTCTCTTTAGATCGTGCTCAAATTCCTCTTCATTTGGGCTGTACAAATTGATAATGTCAGATCCAGAGTAGATATCATACACAACAGCCTAAAAGGAAACCCTCACCTTTTTGACTTAGAGTTTGGGCTAAGAGAGTAATAAGTTACGATTGTTATGTCTTAGAAGTTCTCCTGAAGTGATCTTTCCCTAGGATAGATCTATTTGTAGGAGGTTGGTAAAGTTAACATTGTGTTTCTTTTGGAGTTACAAACAAGAACCAAGATGCTATCCTCCAGCATGTCATCTTTGATGTTCAGACCCTTTACATGCCCTTTTGTAATAATACCTTTCCTGGTAATTTAATTCCCACTTAACCTCTCACTTGATATCTTTAAGCTCAACAAATCCTCTCAACTTGTTGTCATGAATTATCTCAGAAACATATCCCCATAAGCCTTTCTTTTGAACAAATTAATGCCTTCTTACTTCTCAAATCAAGAAACAAGTTCTCTCTAATTCTGCATTGTTTCACTCCCATTCTCCTTTCCAAGTACAAATTTGATAGAGCTTTTTATTGACAGAACATCCTTCTACTTGTGTTCCTTCGTAGCTTCCCTCCTAAGGGTATGCTGATTTTATAAAATTTTCACCTATTACCGCCTGCTCTTTTAAGGTATGCATATCTTCTTTTGCCAGTCAAATCTTTAAGCATACCATGACATTACTTTTCAGTTACTTAAATTTAACCTTCTAGCAATTTATGCTAAACCAGTTTCAAGCCGAATGTAGTCTTTGCCTAGGTGCCCTCCGAACCTATCTAGCCAATCAACTTTTGAATTCCTAAACTTCTGATTTCCAATTCAGATTAATCTACCTTCTACCCTTGTTTTAACTCTCCTTTGGGCCATTTAGATCCATGAACCGCCATATACACCTTTTTGACTTCCCATCTTTTGTTTTGGCGTTTCTATTACCATTTTATTACACCGGTTGAATGCCTATTTTGTTTTAACTTTTCCATTCCCTCATAAGGGATAACCTTGAGCATTTATTCCTTGGAATTGTACTATTCCTCTCAAGTAGTGCAACCTTGAAACCTTGAATCGAATCGTCAATGATCGTTTAAACTTCCTTTGAAAGTTTGAATTAATTCTTTGAAATCAAACTTTATCCGACAATCCTTAAGTGTCTTTTTCTCTTCACTTTTTTTCATGCTTACTTATTCAAACTTTTGATATCCCCTTACGATACCTTGATGAATTTCTATTTTCCTTTCCATATTGAAATAACATAACCTCTCTTGAATAATGTAAACTTTGAATTTTCTTGACAAGTTTTATTTTCATTCTGAGACCTTTTGGTGTGCTCGTTTTATCTCCATAGCCCCTTCATGTTGAGACCCTTGCTCTCTTCCTAATGCTAAATTGTCTAGACTTTCTGGTGCTCGACCTTGCACCATTGCCTTGCTTCTCTGTTGTATGATGATTCATCTACAACAATCACACGAACTGAGCAGTCTCCTAGTTCGCCAACAACCATTTCGATAACCAAATGTTTAACAATAAAGGTCACATGCCTATTCTTCTCAAGTCCAGTATTCTTTTTCCTTGCATTGAATGATTTCAAGACCATCATGTGATGTTTCTCTTAACATCCTCACTCTTCGAGAGCTTATGCAAAACCTCATTATCTTCTTTCCAAGCGGCATGAGTTCTTTGCAGTTCACCGCATCTTGAAGAATTCCACTCTCTCAAAAGAATCTCGTCTGCAAGGTATTCTTTTGTTTTTCCTTTGGTGGCTATCCTTTGTATTATGATACAATGTCTCAGTCTTCACTTTGGAACCAACTTCAACTTTTTACAACACGGAATCATCTTGTTTTGCTTGTAACACATGCAACCTCCCTTGTTTTGAGTACTTATACATTTCTTTGTCTTACCTAGTTGGCATACCACCCTGGTACCCAACTTGTCACTTCGAACTTTAGTTGTTTTCAAGCTAACCCTTTTCGCATAAGGATTGGACCAGACCGTCAGAGAGAAAGTTTGGCAGGTCCGTGTTTCTCCTTCCCAAGAAGTCTCAGAGACCCTACAGCTGGAATCCTTGTAGTTCTTCATCAAGCTTGTGTTGCAAGTGACGGTTGGTTACAAGCGAATGGCAAGAGCTAAAATTAGCCAGGGTCACAAGCTATATGAAGATAGAGATAGAAGAGTTGCCTACAACAACAGTTACTACGCCAACATCCAGATGTCAACATTTGAAACTCTACATGGAGAAAAGCGAAGAACTCCAGTTTTCTAGGATGAAGAGAAGCGATGACAGAATACGAGACCAGAGTAATACAACAAGCCAACAAAAGGATTGAAGTGGATCGTCATAACCTCTAGTTGGGTCAAGACAAGCAGAAGAGTTGGAAAGATAAAACAAGAAGACGGTTAGGGTCTGAAGTAAAGATAAAGTGTATCTAAAGACGTCCCTCATGTGTCAACGATAATGGAACGCTTAAGCGTCATTGATGTGGAAGAAAGCATGGACCTTGAAGTGGTTGAAGAAATATTGACCTATGCAGAGCAACAAAGTGCACTTTAGAGCGACAGACGAAGAAAGTTGAGAAAGAAGATGTACAACTAGTCTTGGTTTTGTGAGGCAGACTCACACCGGCAGAGACGACATTAGAGTTAGTAGACGAGATGCTTTGTGAAGTCCAGAGTTCAAGTACCTCCCATATACGTTTGCATTTCGAGGACGAAACTCCTCTTAAGGGGGATGAATGTAACATCCCGACTTTTCAGAAAGGATAAAGTGGTAATTGGGTAATTTCACTATGACCTAATTATTATTTATCCTATTTAAAGTAATTAAAAAGGATTTAATTATTTAAAAGAGGATTTAGTTATATAATTAATGGAATTAATTTATAGCTATTTAAGTAAAATAATCCCAATAATCCCCTCATTCAGTTTCACGGAAATTTTCAGAGAATAAGGAGAAGGAACGACGCTAGAAACAGGTGCAGGATGCCTAGAAGCGGAGGAAGGGAATCTTCAATCATGCGGCTAATCCGTCAGGAATTTGGGCAGACCGCAGAAGACGGAAATTATCGTCTCATCAAGACGAACGTTTCCACACAAACTTTTCTCAATTTCGTAAGTTTTCAGTTTAGCCCTAGTTTTTTGTTTTCGTCGAATTCGATTCTTCAAAAAATCACATCTTTTAATCTGTAGCTCTGCTTCGCAGCCATGAATTGTCAAAACGATCGTATTGGAGCGTGAATTGTTCTAAAAATAGTTTCACAACAAATAATCCAGGTAATCTTCCGTTTCACACACTTTTTCAGTTTGGGTTTTTCAAGAAAAATAGGATGTTAAGGCTTACTTGTTGATCAAATAGGTTTTGGGTTTGAGGATCATGAGTTGTTGCAGTTTCTTGGCGTTTTGCTTTGAAGATTGCTTGCAGCTAAGGTAAAAGGCTCTTCCTAATGAATAATTATAGTTTTGTAATGTTTAGTTTAAGTTTTCGTATAGGTTGGTGGTTAGACATCATGTTTATGTGTAGCTGATGTCTATGTTAAGAAATGGTATGTACAGAATAGGTTTTATGGTTGTTTTTCTGAGTATTTTGATGCTAAACGTGTTTGGTTTGGAGTGGAAATCGTTTAAGAGTGGAAAAGCATGTTTTGGGAAGTTGCACGTGGAATGCGTACGCATTGCTGTTTCAGGATGGTCTCTTTTGTTCCCAGCAGGTGCAGTGCGCACGCATTGATTAGAAATACACATGCATTGCTGATACAGGTTGGACAGATTTACTTTCAGCAGGTGTAATGCGCACGCATTCGGCCCAGTTTTGGGAAAAATGTGGTTTTAAGCCACGAGATGAGTTTTAGATGTTAATTCTTGATATAATAACATTAAATGAATATGAACAAGCCTTGGTTGAGTTTCTGATGCATTTAGTTCCGGCACAGAATATACTCTTCCAAAGAGTTGAAGTTCGGGACCGTCGGAAGAGCATGAAAGAGCTTGTGCTTTGATCAAATTAGTATTCATCAATGTCTGTGTAATTTCTAGGCCTTGTCCGTGTCTAGGTGTCTAAGTAAGAGAGTAGTGGATGTGAGGGAGCTTACTTGAAAATACTTAGGTGGCTAGATGATAACAAATACTAATTACATACGTGCTAGTAAAAAGATTAAATGTCATGCTATTATTGGTAAGACACCGATTCATAACGGTGATGTGGTACGTTAATAAAGGTGAACAACGCTACTGGCTCAAAAGGCTGAATGGTAGTGGGGGAAATTCATTGAACGTATATGCATACCGGGGAGACTTCGGAGCTATCAGGTGCTACACACCGTTAGTTATCAAGTATATCTTCAGGCTGATAAACACCATGCATAGTGCCCTTGAATGCTGACGTAACAAGTTACGTTAGAAACGTATAGTCATGACATGTTGATGGACATGGAGTGAACCCTAGATTGAGTTAGTCTCATAAAAATAACCTGACAATAATAATGAGAACATTTTTGTTGTAGAATTTAGTTATTCATTAGCTTCTCACTTTTACTAAGTACTTTGTACTTACCTCCTTTGCATTTTTTTTTATATGCATTGCGGGGTGAGAAGACGAACAGGTTGACCAAGAGTAGTCAACGGCTTGATGACGTTGATGCCTTGAAGATGCTTTTAATTTATTTTTTTCCTCGTAAAGGTTGTACTAGAATTGTTGGTCTTTTACTCCTTGACTTTTGTAAGTTATGTTTGTACTTTTAAGAGCTCGTATTGTGTAAGTCTTTTGGTTTTTCGTCGTTGCAATTTAACTTTCCACCTTTAGTATTGTTGTAATATATTCATAGTGGCATTTATGTTTTTACTCTAGTCTTTTTAGCTTCCGTTTGCTTTATTTTGATACGACGACATAGAGGCTTGCGTATAATATTAGATTTATTTAATACTATACGTGCCGAACGTTTCTCTTCCGGATAAGGGCTTGGTATCCGGGAGCGGGGCGTTACACATACCTTGTCTCTCAGGCTCATAGGTCACCTAGATCCCGCATCACAACATTCAAACACATACCAGGTATAATTCCACAAAAAAGATAGGGCTCAAATAAGGTCAAAATCATAGAAAAATGCCATGGTTTCCCGTATATGTGACGGTTTACCTCTAAGTGAACGTGTAATGCGATTTTACCCTAATATTGGTCTTAAAACACACAAAACAAGCCAAAAGTGTTGTAAACACAGGGGTTTAAACACGCACCGGAGCATAGTAAGGTTGACTCTCATCAAATGTAATTAGTAATAACATGTTACAAAGTGTCTCTAGGTGTGTATTTTTTTAGTGTTTTTGTAGAATTTACTCCAAAAGAAAAGATTGAACTATCACATTTTTTGTTACAAAACGAGTTCCTAAGAACTAAAGAATGAATATTTTTTAGGGAGGCAAAGCCCCATCCATGTCTTGAGTAAAGATATTTAAAGCTTTCTCAGGAGGATCTTCAATTCTGGTAACCCCCGGACCACTTTGCTTCCCACTTCTAGCAAGAAGATCTGCCACTCCGTTGGCTTCTCTAGGTCTAAAGGTGACCTTGCATTCCAGGAACTGTTGTCATGTTGGTAATTTAAGTGTTACCATGTTCATTTATGTAATCGGGGTTTGGTACAAAGATGGGTGAACTCGGAATGCTATAATATGAGTTTGGAGGTACGGAGTGTACACTCATATAAGTATCTACGAGTTTACGGATTTAAATGATCAAGTATAGTTCGGGAAAATCACTTAAAGGACTGAAAATCCACTTAAAGGACCAAAATTCAGAATTTGGAGAGGCAGATAGTTATCCGTACGGATGATAGCTATCCGTACGGATAAGAATCTATCCGTACGGATGAAAGGCTGAAACGGTGAAAACTTTGATGCTGTGATATATCCGTCCGGATGATGGATGCGGTCCGAAATTCTGAAAAGGTGTGTCTTTTCAGTCCTTTTCAACTGTTTATGTATATAACTTATTTCCAAAGGTTGCATACATAAGAGGTCGGTTTTTCCATCAATATATAAGATCTTTTTGAGTGCTTTAAACAGACAGAAAAAGAGAAGCACATTCATCTTTGAAAGTAAAAATACCCTAAACTATCTCCAAAAGTAATCTTCATCTTTTGTGCCTAAATTTGAAGGGAAAACGTAGTCTTATCTCACAAAAGTATTTGTGTCACCCTAGGCATTCAGTAAGGGGCAAATAACTTTTGTAGGAAAGTGTTTACATGATTCTACGTTCATATCAAGCAAACCATTTTCTGCGTTTTTAGTTTTCCTGCGGTTTTGACATTGTTGTTGTTTTCCAAACCTCAATCTCTCTAACAATCTACAAAATTTATTTGTTTAACAATGTCAAGTGTCAAGGAAATGACTGCAAATTTTGGGAAGTTGGAAAAGTTCGATGGAGTCAATTTTCGAAGATGGCAGAGAAAGATGCATTTTCTATTGACAACTTTGAAGGTGGTGTATGTACTAAGTACACCGATGCCGGAAGTGTTGGAGGACGGACCTCTGGAAGAGTTGAGGAAGAAGAACAAGTGGGAGAATGATGACTACATTTGTAGAGGCCACATTCTAAACGGTATGTCTGATGCTCTGTTCGATATTTACCAAAATGTTGAATCTGCCAAAGAACTTTGGGATTCTTTAGAATCAAAATACATGGATGAAGATGCATCTAGTAAAAGTTCTTGGTTGGTAACTTCATGAAATATAACATGGTTGATTCACGTTCGTAATGGAACAAGATACAATGAACTTCTTCGCATTTTGGGTCAATTTGCACAGCATAAAATGGAAATGGATGAGTCTATTTCTATTTCTAGTATAATTGATAAATTGCCACCCTCTTGGAAATATTTTAAACATTTTCTGAAACATAAGAAAGAAGAATTATCTCTGGTAGAACTTGGTAGTCACTTGCGTATAGAGAAATCTCTAAGGCGCAAAGAGAACGGTAAAACCAAGGGTAAAGAGGTGATGGATTCGACTTCCATAAATATGGTGGAAACCGGGAAAGTTCTCAAAAGAACCAGGAAGAAAAAGAAAGGGAAATCATCTAAAAACAACGGAAAGATGCCAACAAGAAACCGAAAGGTGCTTGTTGGGTTTATGGAAAGTTGGACATTTTAAGGTGATTGTCGATTTGGCAAAAATCAGAAAGGGCCAAACAACAGTTCGGGGCAAGGGTCTAAGGACCAAGGTGCTCCTAAAACATCAAGGTCCGAATATTGTTTGTGGATTTAATTCGGATATGAATTATGTACCATTGATTTCTGAGGCATTTTATGTGCAGGATGATGATGTTGCTTGGTGGATTGACTCGGGTGCGACAAGGCATGTCTGCAAGGATCAACGTTGGTTTAAAGATTATGAACCTGTTAACGCTGGATCCATGCTTTTTATGGGAAATGAGTCAAAGGCCGTCATCCGTGGAAGAGGAACTGTTGTTTTACCTTTTAGTTCTGGCAAATTTGTAACTTTAAAACATGTACTATTTGTTCCGGGGATCCGGAAAAACTTAGTTTCAAGAAGTTTGTTATGTAAAGATGGTTTTAAACAAGTCTTTGAGTCTGACAAATACATTTTAAGTAAGTGTGGTGTATTTATAGGTTTTTGGTTATCTTTGTAATGGTATGTTTATGCTTAACATTCAGCATGATGTTGTGAATAATGTTTGTATGAATCATGAAGTTAATGTTTCTGTTTTATGGCATGCTCGGTTAGGACATGTTCATTACAAACGTATGTTATTAATGTCTAAACATGATTCAATTCCATCTTTTTATATTAATGTAAATAAATGTGATACATGTATGTTGAACAAAATTGTTAGACAACCTTTTCATGGTGTTGAAAGGTCGTCTTCAGTTTTGGATCTTGTCTATAGTGATCTATGTGACTTTTGTGCTACACCTTCTTTTGGCAACAAAAGATATGTAGTGACTTTTATAGATGATTGTACTCGGTTCTGTTATGTGTTTTTACTTCATTCTAAAGATGAGGCAATCGATAAATTCAAAATCTATAAAAGTGAAGTTGAGTTGCAATTAACCTCTAAAATTAAAAAGTTGCGTACCGATCGAGGTGGTGAATACTTTGATCCAACCTTTTTCGGTCATGTGGGATTATACATGAGGTTCTGAAATACTTACACGCCACAGCAAAACGGTATAGCGGAAAGGAAAAACCGTACTCTTAAAGAGATGGTTAATTTTATGCTATCTTACTCAGGTTTGAGTGAGGGATTTTAGGGAGAAGCCATGTTAACGGCTTGTTATTTGCTGAATAGAGTTCATAATAAAAGGAATCCTATTACCCCATATCAACTTTGGTTCAAAAAGAAGCCAAACTTGAGTTATCTACGAGTTTGGGGATGTAGGGCTGTTGTAAGGCTCACCATGCCTAAGATTAAAACCTTGGGTGAGACATTGATTGTATATTCATTGGATATGCTATGCATTCCAAGGCTTATAGGTTCTATGTTATAGAGTCTAATGATTCAGTTGCTATTCATTCTGTGATTGAATCAAGAGATGCTATCTTTGATGAAAATCAATTTTCGTCTATACAAAGACCGAAGGATATAACTCCTATTAATGTTGGAGTGGAGAACAATAATGATGTCAGTTCTCAAGATGAGCCTTTGGAGCTTCGTAGAAGCAAAAGGGTTAGGAAAGCAAAATCTTTTGGATCCGACTATCAAACTTATTTGGTAGAAGGAACAAGAGATGAAGTAGGATTCCAATATTCATATTGTTATAATATTGATGAGGATCCTAAGACGTTTAAGGAGGCTATGGAGTCTCGAGACGTGTCATTGTGGAAAGAAGCCGTCAATGATGAGATGGATTCCATAATGGGAAACAACACGTGGATCCTTGCGGATCTTCCACGTGGTTGCAAACCTTTGGGTTGCAAGTGGATCTTTAAAAGAAAGATGAAATTTGACGGCATCGTCGGCGGGTATAAAGCCGATTGGTAATTCAAGGCTTTAGGCAGAAGGAATGTATTGATTATTTTGATACCTATGCACCGGTTGCCAGAATCTCCATAATAAGATTGTTGATTGCATTGGCAGCAATTAACAATCTGGTAATCCATCAAATGGATGTTAAGACGGCATTCTTAAATGGAGATTTGGAAGAAGAAATTTATATGAAACAACCGGAAGGTTTTGTTTTGCCAGGAAATGAGCATAAGGTTTGTAAGCTTGTTAAATCATTGTATGGTCTTAAACAAGCACCTAAACAATGGCATCATAAATTTGATGAAGTTATCTTGTCTCATGGATTTATGATTAATCAATCAGACAAGAGTATATATAGCAAATTTGACAATACCGGTAACGGTGTGATAATTTGCTTATATGTTGATGACATGTTGATCTTTGGAACCAACCAAGATCAAGTTGACCTTTGCAAAGCATTTTTGTCATCAAGTTTTTCTATGAAAGACATGGGGGAGGCGGATGTGATTCTAGGAATCAAGATAAAACGGAGTGACAAAGGGTTCTCTTTGACACAATCTCATTACATTGAGAAAGTGTTGAAGAAGTTCAATTGTAAAAACTCCACTCCGGCTAATACTCCTATGGATCCTAATGAGAAACACATGCCTAATACGGGAAATCCGATATCACAACTTGAGTATTCTCGGGTAATAGATGTTTGATGTATGCTATGACTAGCACACATCCGGATATTGCTTATGCGGTTGGAAAGCTAAGCAGGTTTACGAGTAATCCGAGTAGTCATCATTGGCGTGCGGTAACTCGTGTGCTAAGGTATCTTAAGTTGACCATGGCTTGACTTATGTGGGACATCCTTCGGTAATAGAAGGATACTCAGATGCTAGTTGGATATCCAATGTAGAGGATCATTCTTCTACTAGTGGTTGGGTGTTTTTACTTGGAGGAGGTGCCATTTCATGGGCTTCCAAAAAGCAAACATGTATTACTAGCTCGACTATGGAGTCCGAGTTTGTTGCCTTAGCTGCAGCCGGAAAAGAGGCTGAGTGGCTTAGGAATTTGATTTATGAAATTCCATTGTGGCCGAAACCATTATCACCCATTTCTATCCATTGTGATAGTGCTTCTACCTTGTCTAAAGCTTATAGTCAAGTGTATAATGGTAAGTCGCGACACCTGGGCGTTAGACATAGCGCGGTTCGTGAGTTGATCACTCACGGGTGATTTCGTTGTGTTTGTGAAATCTCAACATAACTTAGCCGATCACTTAACAAAAGGATTGGCTAGAGACTTGGTACAAAAAGTCTCATATCGGGATGGGTTTACAACTCATTTGAATCTTGGTGATAGGATACCCAATTCCCTTCTAATACAATGTTAGAGGCAGAATTCAATGTGGAAGGCCTATTATCTAGATTTGAGCACATGATATTATCCCGAGGTATGTGCTATTACCTGTAAGTTAAGGATGAAGGGATTCTTCATAATGAGTCTTTGACAAAGAGCTATTGCAGTGCACGATTATATAAAGGTTCACCTATATGAGTATGAAGTTTGGCCGCTTCAAGAAAGTTCGAGAGTTGGCTTTCTATATGCTCATGAATGGATATGGACACAAGGCCTGAATAATTAGTGTCAAGAATAAGCTTTTGGAGTTATATTAACTCATGTGTATGTTATCTTCATGTATTCAAAACGTGTAAAGGGGTTCAATGCTTAGACACACCCTAATACTCGAATATTTGAAATGTGTAATTTTACTAAGTGATAATTCAATCTTCGTGACATTATCATTGATGCATGAGTTGCTATGTTTTGACTGTTATTCAGCTAAACCAAGGATTACACTTAAATGGTGTGTCTTTTCAGTCATTTTCAACTGTTTATGTATATAACTTATTTCCAAAGGTTGCATACATAAGAGGTCGGTTTTTCCATCAATATATAAGATCTTTTTGAGTGCTTTAAACAGACAGAAAAAGAGAAGCACATTCATCTTTGAAAGTAAAAACACCTTAAACTATCTCCAAGAGTAATCTTCATCTTTTGTGCCTAAATTTGAAGGGAAAACATAGTCTTATCTCACAAAAGTATTTGTGTCACCTAGGCATTGATGAAGGGCAAATAACTTTTGTAGGAAAGTGTTTACATGATTCTACGTTCATATCAAGCAAACCATTTTCTGCGTTTTTAGTTTTCCTGCGGTTTTGACATTGTTGTTGTTTTCCAAACCTCAATCTCTCTAACATGTCCTTCATAGCAAGGATGTCATCAATAGACAATAATGGCCTTGTTGTTTTCATCTCTGCTTCGAAAGTTGATAGCCATGACAACAGCAAGAGAATCTGACTCAACAAAAAGGCCAGCTATCCCATAATCTTTAGCAATCCAAATAGCTTCTCTGATTTCCATTAACTCAACCTTAAAGATACTGTTTTTTCCTATAGCTCTCATGAAACCTCTAATCCAACGCCCTTCATCAATTCTAAAAACTCATACAATATCAATATGCCCGACTCCATCATCGTCATGATTGATACATCTAGCATCTGTGTTCACCTTGATCCAACCGGAAGGTAGAGTGTACCATCAATTTCCTTGCAAGTAGAGATGGGGAAATTAGAACCACAAGCAAGTAAATAGTCATTAGCACAATAAAGGGCGGTGGCTGAAGTTAAAAGACTAGTCTTTTTATAATAACAACATTCATGTTTCTATCTTTCTAAATTTGCCAAATGCAGAAAAATAGTGTTCATGGGATCAGTAAAGTCCTCATTTCGAATAATAGAAGAATTAGTAGAACGATTCACCATCCAATCATGAAAGCTAGCATGAACATTCAAAAAATAGTTAAAAATAGGAGAGGAAGTCACAACCTCCTTAGCATAAACACAAGTTCAAAAGAGGTGCATGATCAAGACTTTCAGAGTGTAAATTGCATCTGTCGCAAATATCATTAGAGGACATATTCCTTCTTAATCTCAAACATTTAGATAAAATTCTTTCATGCCAATTAAACCAAATACGTAAACATTTTATGAGCAACTCTAGCTTTTCATAGTTTTTTCCAATAAGGGTTTTTCTATCCAACCAGAAAGCCTAGATTGCACCCTTTAGACAAGGTGTTCATTGGTTTTGCTACTAACCCTTTTAGTGTTAAGAATCCCTAAATAAAGACCCAGATTTTGTGGTTTTGTGCATACCAGTGGTATTAAGAATAAATCCACTCAAGACTCTGTCCATCGATCTTTTCATTAAAGAAAATTTTAGATTTTTCCAAATTGAAAGTATGACCAGAAGATTCATTGAAATGATTAAGGACCTTCATAAGATTAGTGATACCTCTCTGTTAAGACAACGTTTGAATTGAATTTGGAACACAGAGTCTCAAGAAGTGCAGCTGTTCAAAAGTCAAAACACTACTTTATCTTTTGCTCCTATTTATCTTTTATCTCTATTTATTTTTGAATTTGTAATTTAATTTATTTTCTGCAAATCTCTTTATCCTAAATAGTAAATACTACTATAAAGGAGTGCATAGTGTAAAACATTTGGATCATCGAATAATAAAAGATTTCCTCTCTTTATTTTATTTCTTTCACTCTCTTGTTAGTTTTCACGAAAATAAGAATGTCATCAGCAAACATCAAATGAGAGATTCTAGGACTATATTTGGATGTGGGAAAAGCCCTCCATTTATGTTTATCAGCACCATTGGAGAGGAGAATAGATAAATAATCAATGTAAATGGAAAATGAATAAGGTGACATGGGGTCATCTTGTCTAAGGCCTCTTCTAGCATTAAAGGAACGCAAAGGTTCCCCATTCCAGAGTACAGATAAAGAAGGGGACATAACATAGTTCATCACATTATTTATCCACTTCTCAGGGAAATTAAAATAATGAATCATAAATCTTAAAAGATCCCAGCTGACTTATCACAGGCTTTTTCCATATCAATTTTCATAACAAGGTAGCCTTTTTTATTTTTAGAGAATCTGATTTTATGCAAAATCTCTTGAGAAATGAGAATATTACCCCTAGTCAATCTATTGGGTATAAAACCACATTGTAAGGGATTGATCATATCAGCCAGCATGGGCTTCATTCTAAGAGCCAAGATTTTGGTGTAAATTTTCTAGAGCATGTTGTAAAGGGAAATAGGTCTAAAGTGTTGAACCTTGGAAGGGGAAACAATTTGGGGATAAGGGATCGAAGGGTATGATACTACATTTAACTATAAAACAAACCGAAAACGAGAAGTAATGTGTGCGAAAAAGACCGGTTTTATTATTTGTTTTAAATGAATCCTTCGAAAAATTAGCAAAAAAATTTGGACCATTTCTCGATTTGTGCAATGCAAATCCTCATTGCCTACGCTAATCTTCTCTCAGATCGTTCAATTTTATCGGATGTCCCCGAAGGGACAAGCAACTCTTCTATGGTTTTTGTATATATTCTGTTCCTGCTGGTGGTTTGCAACCAATGTGGGAGTTTGGAAGAAGTAATAGCAAGTATTGGGCTAAGAGTAGATGGGCTTACATTTTGAGAAAGAAATAAATAGGCTCAATTGTAAGTTTTTCAGGTCATGTTTAAGATAATGACAAAACAAAAAGACAAAAAAAATTAGACCAATTAATTTGGTGTTTGATCTGAACGGTAGGTGCATAGTCTAATTCAATAACCGACCTAAAACTCTTTAATATGGTTTCTTTCGAGGAAAATCGAACATGGGACCTTTCGAGTCGTTCTTTAAATCACCAATCACTTGATAAGCATCCGGCATGATTTGCTTTTGCAGTTTCAACAGATTTGGTTCTTAAAAATATTATTTCTATTACAAAATAGTCACAACACATTTTTAATATATTGACAACAACAACATTAGCACGACTCCTTATTATAAGTGATTGATTGTATTTTATTTTTTAACGCAGAAAAGGATAGTGATTGATTGTATTTAAAGTCCTTGATATTCAATTATTGAAATTAAGTAGTGTTACGTAATACATATATTTTATGTAACCATTCAAACAATATAATTTCTGTAACGTAGTGGTGAATGTCTGTTTTCTCCACAATTTTGATTCAGGTTTGAATCCCGGCACCATCAAGTATTTTTTCCTGTGAAAAAATGAATGAGATGATGTCATGTAGTTTGAAATGAGGGTGTAATTGTCTTTTCCAATTATTCCTCTTTTTTCATTAGTTTTGTTTGTACTCCTCATTATAGAGTACCAATTAGCCAAAAATCTTTCCAAAAAGTACTATATGGCCACTCGAGCTCGAACTTGAAAAAAAAATCGAATCGAGTCAAATTCATTACAAGTCGAGTATGAATTACTCACGAGTAGTCCGGATCATCTACAATCATGCTAAGATAAGTTTTGTCTTGGCCAACTCTTGCCTCAACCAACTCTTACCTCGACCCATTCATTCTCATCTAGCTCATGCTTGGTTTGGAGCTCATGAATGACTCACTTAACTCTTCTTTCTGTCATGTAGTTTGAAATGAGGGTGTAATTGTCTTTTCCAATTATTCCTCTTTTTTAATTATTTTTGTTTGTACTCCTCATTATGGAGTACCATTTAGCCAAAAATCTTTCCAAAAAGTACTATATGGCCAATTTCACCCCCCCCCCCGGGGGGAGGGGCGGGGGTTTAAATCATTCGAGTATCTTGACTCGAGCTCGAACTTGAAAAAAAACCGAATCGAGTCAAATTTCTTTACAAGTCGAGTATGAATTACTCACGAGTAGTCCGGATCATTTACAGTCATGCTAAGATAAGTTTTGTCTTGGCCAACTCTTACCTCAACCAACTCTTACCTCGACCCATTCATTCTCATCTAGCTCATGCTTGGTTTGGAGCTCATGAATGACCCACTTAACACTTCTTTCTCTCATTAGGGTCTTTATACTGCATATAACTCTTAATCCAACCGGATATGAATGAGATGAACTCAAGCTTCATCACTTTGTCTAACCCAAAAGTCATGATATGAATTTATTGATTTGCATATCACTTTGATGGTCGAATATAGTGATATTTTACGGTGTTGTATATCGTATCGGATACATCACTTATAAGTCTATGTTTCGGTATGTTAGCTTTTTTTTGCTGACGAATAATAATCTTCTAATGTATATGTTATACGTGGCGGACCTAACAATTTTTTCTAGTGAGGCCAAATTATAAAATAGGAAAAAGAAAGATAAAGTTTTTAACCACTAGAACTAAATAGATTGTTACATTATGAATTGTCTGAAATAATATACATACACAATTTTAATATTAATAGAGGGGTATATTAGTCAATTCGCTCAGAAATTTTAGTGGGATCCATGCACCCCACCTTAACATGTTGGGTCCGACCCTGTATAGAACCTTCTTATGAAAAATAATCATTAATTTTTGTCTGCTGATTGTTAAAGTGTCCCATATTGGGAACTTACTATTGTATCACCCACCATATTAAGAGATGAATTTCTCTCACCTCACAACCTAGGTTTTGGGGATGAGACCCTCCTTTTATATGAGCTTGGACCTAGATTTTCTATATGGGATCAGAGTCACATCTTTATTGTGCAAGTGTTGGGCTTCTTTGTTAGCCTTAAGAGTGCTCAGACCCACACTTGAGGGGCGTGTTAAAGTGTCATGCATTGGGAAGTTGCTATTGTATCATCCACCATATTAAAAGATGAATTTCCCTCACCCCACAACCTAGGTTTTGTGATGAAGTCTTCTTCTTATATGGGCCTGGACCTAAATTTTCTACATGAATTACAATCTTCTAATGTGAATGTTATGCTTAGAACCTTCTTAAGAAAAATAAAACACAAAGTATTAATGATTCGTAAAATGTAGAATATATTATTGATTATTAATTTTATAAAAAAAGTCCGAAGTAATCATACTTTGTGTAGAAAATCGGGTCTGACACGATCTGAAAAAGGAAAAAAAAAAAAAAAATCAAGTCCCTACATGAATCTGGTGACATGGTCCACTTGTTCGAGTCGAGACATGATTCTCTCAAATTTAGGGATGACAACGGGTACGGGTGGGTACGGGTTTTGCTATATCCATACCCTACCCATCAAAAAAATTTCTTATCCATACCCTACCCATTACCCATGCGGGTAAAGAATTTCAAATCCATACCCTCCATATCCACGGGTTTGCGGATATCCATGGATATCTAATTTTATTCACAACTAAATTCACAACTCTATATATACGATCAATTTCTTAGGAGCAACGACATATGAGGGGCAAAAATGCAAGATCAACAATGACTGTGTAAAGCTTAACAAAAAAAATGTATTAAAATACATAGTAACCAATCCGACAAATGTATTATTTTTAGGAAAAAATATAAGCAATCATACAAAAAATGTAAAATAGTCGCATTCTGCCGTTCGCTAGGGTTGGCAGGCAATAAGAATTTGGAAGATAAGAGTAGACAATGATAATAATTGATATGTTTGTAAAATACTAAAAATTACGAGCATGTGTCTTAAATCATAACTGCATTAATATTTATTTGCTTTTTTTTTCTTTCTAAATGACATGTTTTTTTTCTTTGTAAAAAGTGACATTTCAATTTTCCGTCAGATTATTATTTTTTATAAATAATACAATATAAAAAGTATATTGTATGGTGGGTCGGGTGGGTATTATGACGGGTAGAGAATACATATCCATACCCTACCCTACACACGGCGGGTTTTGAAAAATCAAATCCATACCCTACCCTACCCTTAAAAATACCCTAACGGGTAGCGTCGGGTGGATATCCACCGGGTTGGATTGAAATTGTCATCCCTACTCAAATTTGCACTTGAGAGAATAACAACACTTGTATTTAAATTTAGGTGGTTCTATTAAGACCACCGCTTTTCTTCCTATGACTCCATTTTTTTGATTATTTTTCTGGATGAAAAAAAAGCGTCATCATTACACTGGTGTTCGCTTTGTTGAACACCAACGTCAAGACCGACGTTGGTGTGCTGCCAAGAACACCAGCAAAAAATCGTGGGTGGCGTTTTTAAGTTTTAATACTTTTTATATAGTGAACGCCGATCACACTCTTTTCGCTGTTGAACACCAACGCCGATGCTGACGTTAAAACTTATAAAAAATCATCGAATGTCGAAATAATTTTTTATAGTATCGAAAATAACATTGGTATCAGTAATAAATTGAAGGTCCCAATAGAACCTCTAGATTTAAAGGTCACATAAAACATGTATTTTTTTTTCATTAAATCGTCAATCTATTATTTTATCAATTTTCATTTTTTCTTTCTTTACGGTGGAAGTCAAGTCAACTTGTTTGCATCTTCTTAAACTTTTCCTCCCGGAGACTTCAAATCCAAACCCACCGTTAAATCTACTTGAACATTGATCAGGTTTGCTCAATCCTTGTGCCTTTTTCATTAGCTAAAACTGCTAACAGTTACACCATAGGATTATATAATTGTTTCTCTGAGCTTATTGATCAAAAAATGCAGAAAATTGATTCAAGCCCAGATGGAGATTCATCATCTTCAACTACTCCAAAGCTTGTATTATACTCCTTTTGGCAGAGTTCTTGTTCTTGGCGTGTCCGTTTTGCTTTGAATCTTAAAGGTCAGAAAATTTTCCCTCTTTCTTTTTTTATTTTATTTCTCAGAATCTATTATTTTGTTTTGCTGAATTATTTTAGTTACTTTTGATAAATTATTAATTAAAAACAAACAGGGCTTTCATATGAGTATAGAGCTGTGAATCTTGGCAAAGGAGAGCAATTCAACCCAGGTGCTGCTATATATTTTTTTTAATTTTTTTTTTGTTCCGGTTCATATAAATTAGCCATCAATTCTTCAGAACCGATTGAACACTTTTAGCTAAATTTTGAAAATTCTATTGGTGAGAGTGTGAATTGAAAGGGATGGGAAAGCAAAGAATTGAGTGCATACTAGAACCATTATTATCTAACAATGGTTTAATCTTTCGGGTCGAAATCTGCAAATGAAGAATCTTTACTGATCCATGGACCGGTTCACTCGGGTCGAGACCTATCCGAGTTTAGGAACTGTACTACGGGTTTTGGGTAGTTTGTTATCTTTTATTGAGTCGAACCGAGTTGAGATGATACTGTTCGCGGTTTTATGCAAAGCAAAAGATAACAAGTACTAAAATAAAACCGATGTCACCCTGTCAAGCTTCGCTCAGCTATAGTGGTGAAACCGGATCGTATCCGCGAGGACTTGTCATTAAAAAGAGTTTTTGCCTTCGATTTCTTTTATAAAGTTGATGATTATGATCTCGGATTTTCAATTAACAAACTAAGGTAGCAAACGTGAAAATAAATAAAACTACGATAATAAAATTTATAATTTAAAACAACTAGAACGCACCGATGATCCACCACCCCACCGAAAATAACAAGAAAGACACATGCTCATTCGTAAGTTTCTTGATTATTATCTGCTAAAGAGGCATTTTCCTTTTCGGTTCATCGCTTTTAATTAGTTCACCACTCTCGGTACAACTAAAGCATTTACGGATCAAAGATATGGATATAAATCCTAATCTATTAACATTCACCCTCAACTTACGTATGTTGGAAGAATATTATCATTCTCCTTCACGGTAATCTACGAATTTATCAACTATCGTATCTAAATTCGAATAGCATGCAACATAAGTATAGATCATACAAATTGCACATAAACAATTCAAACATGAAGGAAGAACAAGAAACTCACTAGAACAAATGAAAACGAAATCCTTGTTTATTCCGGTGATGGTGGCTTCACAAAGGTGGTTCTAGCTTAGAGACCTTAGCCAATCATCCTCGATTATGATTTCGTAATCGTATTAGCTCCAAAGATTACAACAAGATTACTATTCTAATTTATTCTCGGCATAACGCCTACAGTAGTTTTACATAAAAGACGGGAAAAGTAAAAGCTTGGCCAAAAGTGACCAAGGAGGCGCTTTTATGGATGGAAATGAGGGAGTTCTTATAGGGAGAGTTGAGGGAGGTGTATAAGGGAGAGGTTGTAGTTGAGGAGATATTTTTGGGAGAATATGCTAAGAATATTCTCAAGTTTGTTATAAGCATGTGTAGGAGGTGATAATGACTTTGCATGTGAAGGTGAGAGTCACTAAAATAAAGCATGTGGAGTTTGTTATGACTCATCATCATCATCATTAAGGAGCACATGGAGTAACATGCATCAAACTTGGCCAAAATATCTCCTGGTTCGTCCAGTAATTCCAAAGTATTCGGTAAAAAATCATAACTTGAGTTGTAGACCTCCGATTGACGTGATTCAAAATGCGTTGGAAAGCTCATTTTAGTATCTACAACTTTCGCGTCAAGAACTCTTCCCCTGAAAATGCCTCTAAGTCGGGTAAAATTTCCATCGAAAAAGCAGGTTACGGTAGAAATGACGTTGGAAAATATTGATCCGTTGATCTCGTAAACTCGTGGCATCTTCTTCTTTTCCTCAAAATCCATCTTTTAGGCCTCAAAATATAATGTTACGTGGCATATTTTGAAATACTTGATCACCAAGTTTGGGCCGAATCGAATCGAGCTTTCTTTATTCGAATCGAGCTTTCTTCTTAATCTTCATCCGATCTTCGTTTAAGCTCCTCATTTAACATGCAAGCGTACTACTACATTCATGATAACATCGTGCAAAATGTAACATCTCATATTCAAAGATTTTTATCAATGAAACCACATAAACAACACAAATTTGCACTTAAACACTTTTAAAACTCATTTGCTCAATAATTCGATTAAACCCTTAATTTCTATGCAAATTATACGAATATGGAGGAAATCGTTATAAAATATAACGTTATAAATCATGTAAAATCACCCTAAACAACTCCCCACACTTAGCTTTTGCTCGTCCCGAGCAAAACAAAACAAGAATCAAGGCTCGAAAAGATAGACACCTCAAAGAAATACAACACATACTCAATAAATCGAGGTTCACCCCGATGTGTGTGCATAGCCATAGAAAACTTCCACTAAGTCCAAACTTGAAAATTCAAAGCAAACTAGCTAATACCCCTTCAAACTAGTAATAATAATACTTATAAGATGTACCCTACAAAACGTGACATATCCTGAAAAGAATGATAGAATATATCTAGGGCCATTCTGATATACTCAGAGGATAATCCCTACAACATATCTGTCACATTATACTGGGGATAAGGTATACGATAACTAAGTCCTTAACTTATTCATAATAATAAATTTTTTCGATTTTTTATTTTTTCTTTTTTTTTTTTTTTTTTTTTTCAACACACATCAGAATGAGCTTTTGCCCGTCATACTAGAATAGGAAATTTCGAGATAATCCCCTATCTACTCAAATCATAAGGCGACTTTTTCTCGATCGTCGTGAGCTTTTGGTCATCATAGTGGTATAGGACATTTCGAGATAATGCCCTACCGCACTCAAATCATCGACCAAACTTTCGACACACACAATTGATTACTTTTTCGAGATTTCTGCAGCGAGTGGTTAACATGCTAAAAGCAATTCAAACCTCTTGAGCATAACACCTCAAGCAATGATTTATTTGTTAATTATTGTGCAAGAACATTAGTTATGTTTCACTTATCACATTCAAACGTTCAGATATTCACAATATATCATACTCTGGCTATAAACACAAACTATCATAATTCTCACGATACGCGTACATTAGCACTAAGCACATGACTTATAAGATAATCAAAAATCACTAATCAAAAAGGGGTATAGCTTTATAATTTAGCTATTCACTATGGCTCGTGAAAAATATATTGGGTGAAACAACTAACTTATCGAACATACGGAATATAGCATTAATGACTATAAAAACCGAACAAAGATATGCATTGTTTACTCGACTAAAAAAAATTTGAAAATTTAGCCCATTTAGCATAGAATCAAAATAATTTAAGCAAATGGTAGATACATATAACCGACTATTCCTCCCCCACACTTAAATCACAACATGTCCTCAAAGTTGTGCGAATGTAAAAGAAAAAGAACACTTAGCCGATTGTGGTTCGAAAGTGGCAATTCGGAAGTGGCCTAGAATCGCCTCGAAATGCTCGATGAAAGCGATGATCGTGGACCATCCACCGGAAAACCGGCATCATCTCGAAACTCACAATTGCTATCGCAAATATCCTCGCACATCATGGGAAAACAAGACGTACCTCGGGGATAGGGGCACAAAGATGATAGACAAGGCAACATCATGGAATAAAGACAGAAATAAACTACAGCATAAAAAAGGAAAAGATATCTAGGTTACCGTCCTAGTAGGGCTTAATTATAGTCGGAGCTCGACTAGACAATAAAATTTCAACTCGGTCACTTTGAATTTCCTATTCCTTAGTTGCATAGTAGTTAAACTAATACATGTCACACATTATTTGAAAATTTAAATCGACTAGGTCATGATATGAAATATGTGACAAAGTATTAACTATGAGTCTTTTATACCCAGATCCTCAAGGTTATTTCAAATTGTTCTAACAACCTAAATCTAAGAAATGATGCATTTGAATTTTTCTTTGTACTCCTCGATTTTCGGATAACCTCCTAATCGCTCCCTTTAAATGACATTCAAACATTCATCCCGAGACTTGGTGAAACAAAATGAAAATCAATTCAAGTATTAGAAAACTATTATCCAAAGTATGAGTAAAGTATAATGCAAAATGTAGAGTTTTTGTTTTTTTTTTTTTTTTTTAAACGGGTTGCCTCCCGTAGCGCTTTTTGGTTAATGTCGCTTTGCTCGACAACCCAAAAATTTTCAACCCGGTCGCCAAATGAGGCCTCTTTCCGAATCATTCTTGATTTCCTCGGGTCAATAGTATGGATCCCACAAAACAAAGTCTTGCCAACGTATTGGCCATATTAGTAAACTTCACGTATCCACTTAGTTCCTATGATTCTTCTCTTCTTCTTTTTTAGGTTTCGGCCCACAAGTCGAGGTGTATCATCAAGAATCACAATATCATCAAAGAATTCACAGAGACGTAAATCATCGGGTTCCAAAAGATCGGAGTCGCCTTGACTAGGGACGCTGCGTTTAGATGGAAAACCACCGGTCGCCTTTTGTTGACCAATATAGTGTTTCAACCGATGACCATTCACTCAACAACTCTCCCTCGCTTATTTTTCAATTCGACGGCTCCACTAGGGAAAACTCGAGAAATTTCAAAGGGCCGACTAACGGGTGCGTAGCTTACCAGAAACAGATGTAACCTGGTATTATATAGTAAAACCCATTCGCCTCTTTGAATTCTCTATGCTTGATTTTCTTGTCGTGAAGAAGTTTAGTCCTTTCTCATCGATTCTTGAGCTCTCGTGAGGCACTGGAGTCCGAACTCATCAAGCTCCCGCAATCGCAATAATCGCTTTCTCTGCATAACCGGTCGCCGGTTCAAGAATTTAATAGCCCGTAATGCTCGTGCTCAAGCTCGATTAGGCGGTGGCGTGCCTTACCATAAACCATCTCAAACGGAGACGTGCCAATAGGAGTTTTGAAAGTCGCCCCTGTAGGCCCGTGTAGTACATCATCCAATTTACGGCTCCATCATCTCCATGAGTTCACCGCCTTCTCAAGAATGCTTTTCAGCTTGGTTACTTACTTCAACTTGTCCACTCGTCTGAGGGTGATAAGGGGTAGCGCTTTTATGTTTCACCCCATATCGTTCTAAAATCTTTTCTAATGGAGTATTGCGTAGTAGAGTTCCTCGCACCGATGAGCTCGTGGACAACCAAACCGTGTAAAAATGTTTTTCCTCGTGAAGCTCTTGACCACCTTGTGGTCGCTCCGCTGATGTTGCTATTGCCTCTACCCACTTTGACACGTAGTCGACGCAGACTGAATGTACTTGTTCCCATACGAGGATGGAAACGGTCCCATGAAGTCAATACCCCATACGCCAAAAACCTCACATTGTTGAACGGGGGTGGAGAGGCATGTCCATTCGCCGAGAAAGTTTACCGGTCTACCGGCACCGGTCACAACCTTTACAAAACTCTCTCAGATCCTTAAAATTGTCGGCCAAGAGAAACCGGATCAAAAATCTTCGCAGCAGCCTTCCCAGCTTCTCCATAATGACCTCCCACAGTCCGTCATGGCATTGCTCTATAATGTCCTCTCTGTCTTTCGAACTCGGGACACACCTACGGAGTAATCCATCCTTACAACGCTTGAAGAGAATAGGTCGTCCCACACATAATAGTTCAAATCCGAAAAGAATTTCTTCTTTTGCCGATATGTCGTCGTGGTCCGGATATCCGCCGCTCAAAGAAGTTTGCAAAAGGTGCAAACCAAGGAGAACCTTTTCCAAGATGGGCGTGGAATAACCTCGCACACATCAATAGTCATGAGTTGCTCGTTTGGAAAATCAATTCCAATCTCATCCGACTCTATTTGATGATCATCGGTCACCGAGACATGTGATCGGCTACCACATTCTTGCTACCCTTCTTGTCCCGGATATGAACATCAAACTCTTGTAAAATCAAGATCCATCTCATCAAACGAGGCTTGGCATCGCCTTTGCTCAACAGATACTTCAATGCGAATGGTCTGTCCGCAGATCAGACTTCCGACCCAAGCAAATAGCTTCTAAATTTATCCATGGCAAAAACTCACGCCAACAACTCCTTCTCGCTTGTTGCATAATTTACTTGTGTTGGGTTTAAAGTGTGACTAGCGTAGTAGATAGGTTGGAACCTCGCCGTCCACTCTCTCGACCTAGCACCGCTCCGACCGCATAATTAGAAGCATCACACATAAGCTCGAAGGAGCTTTCAAATGGTGTGCTATAAGAATTGGCGAGGTAATCAACTTGTCTTTTAATTCTTTAAAAGCTCTTTCACACTCGGGTGAAAACAAATTTCACATCCTCTCTTAAGAGAGTTGACAAAGGCTTGGCTATCTTAGAAAAGTCTTTAATGAACCGCCTATAAATCCAACATGACCCAAGAATCCTCTTACTTCTCTTACATTTTTAGGGTATGTCATTTTTTCAATAGCTTTTACCTTCGCTTTGTCAACCTCTATACCTTCCTGGACACCTTGTGTCCAAGAACAATTCCTTCTTTCACCATTAGTGTGGCACTTCTCCCAATTTAAGACTAAGTCCTTCTCTATGCACCGACGTAACTTTATCAAGATTGTGTAAACAAAGTGGTCTAAACTGTCCCGAATACAGAGAAGTCATCCATAAAAATTTCCATCACCTTCTCCACTAAACCATTGAAGATAGCCAAAGATACATCTTTGAAATGTAGTCAGTGCGTTAGAGACCAAATGGCATCCTTCGGTAAGCGGGTACCAGAGGGGCGGCGTGAAGGTAGTCTTTTCTTGATCAATGGTCGATAGCTATCTCAAAGTATCCGAATAGCCATCCAAAAACAATAAAATTGCTTGCCACTAAGCCTCTCAAGAGTCGGGTCAATGAATGGCAAGGAAAGTGGTCTTTTAGAGTTACCTCATTTAGTCTTCGTAGTCGATGCAAACTCTATAACCAAAGGACTTGTCGTAAGGCAATCTCTTCCCCTTTTCATTCTTTTCAATAGTAATCCCTCCTTTCTTTGGCACCACCTGAGTGGGGCTCACCCATTCACTATCGGCTATCAGGTAGATGATACCCATGTCAAGCAATTTGATGATTTCCTTCTTAACGATTTCCTGCATGTGAGGGTTTAGCCTTCTCTCGAGGTCGTCGCACCTTCTTCGATCCTCAACAAATTCCCCGATCTTATGCATACAGATATCGTGGCTTATCCCCTTAATATCTCCCACTTGCCAACCAAAGGCGAGGATATTATCTTGCAAAGACTTTGATAAGCTTTTCTTCCTCCTTCGGTTCTAACTTAGATGAAATGATCAAAGGGAGCTTATCACCGTCCCTCGAAAAATGTATTTCAAGTGTTGAGGCAAGGGTTTCAACACTAAATCTGACGGTGGCTTCTCCACACTTGGTCTCAATTTATCTCCTTAAGCTCTAGATCTCCAAGCTTATTATAAGGGCTATGAAGCATCATGGCCTCCCAAACAGACAGGGCCTCATCTCCTTTTGCAAATCTGGGCATATCACCATGCCTCTCCTCATCTTCTTTCCTACCACCTCGTGGTAATCGAACTTTCCTTGTCAATCTCTTCTAAAAATTTATCCACTCTCATTAGTCCAAGTTGCGTATAGTTTATTGAATTCTTCCTCATCCCAACTACCCATGAACACTTGTTTATCATACTCATCGAGTGAAATCGTCCTCAATAGCTAAACAAGTGTCACCGATCGGGTGCTTCAACGCATTACCCACATTGAACTTTATACTCTCATCCTCCAAATGTAAGGTCACTTCGCCACCGTAGAATCTAGTAAGGCACGGGCAATTTGCAGAAAAGGTCTTCCAAGGATCAAGGGGTTTTCTTATCGTTGGTCATATCCATGATTACCCAATCACCGGGTATATGAAGTTTTTAACCTTGACCAACACATCTTCTACAATTCCCTTGCATATTTCACACTTCTATCGCCAGTTGAAGAGAAATAGTTTAAGCGTATTAGATTGATCCAATCCAAGAGATTGGAAGATTGACGTAGACATCGATTGATTGATGCTCCCGAATCACACAAAACATTGTGGAAGTCCCTGCTCCCAATAGTACATGAAATCGTAAATCTACCAGTGGTCGTGGCACTTCACAGAAGTTTAGTCCGGGTGATTCTTGAGCATTCTCCATTCAATACTATGTGCTCGAGCTCTTGGAGCTTCTTTTCAACTCATCAAGCCCTTTATAAACTTTGTATACTTTGGCATTCCTATCAAAAGATCAACTAATGGAATGTTTGCCTCAAGATTCTTGAGCAAGTCGATAACCTTCTTATATTCTTTATCGATCGTTAATGACAAATTGTTTTTGCTAGGTGGGTAAGGGAGATCAAGAAAGTCTTCCTCAAGAAAGTGCTTCTTTGCCGCCTTATCATTGATTGCTTTGTCTTCCCTATCCTTCCACCTCACATGCTTCCCGTAACTTAACTTAGAATCGACTTTTCTCACAGTATTCTCTTCATCATCGTAATTCTCAACTTTCACCTTTCTTCGAATTTTCTTTCACTTGGATCAATAGTAGTCCCAACATCCTTCAAGAGAACAAAGATCTTCCCCTCCTCTGCGTCTCTCTCACGGGAGGGGCTACTGCTTCCTGGTTGGCCTGACCGCCAACCGCTTCCCACTCCTCGCTTTATAGCATTCACTTTCATCTTGACCATAGTTCCATGGTGCAAATGAGATCGGTGCAAGAATTCTCGGTCATTTTGGACCGAGATTAACCCTGGGGTTCTTCTCGATAAAACTCGGCAAATGACCTTGAGGTCGACTTGCTTGTCGCCTTGAAATTTGTCCCATTTGCACCTCCAAATTTCTCACCAGATCGGGTCGAGTACTTAAAGCATTTGCCAATTGAGTGTTGGCCGTGATTTGCTCGCTCAACTTTTGTTCTAAGATCTCAAATGATTGATTTTGATTTTGCGGTGGATTGGTGTTCCATGTCGGTCGATAGTTGGATTGAAAATTGCTTTGATTAGGCCTGGGGCCTCAAAATGATGGGGTTTGTCGCCTGCAGGGTCACTCCATCGGAAACCAGGGTGGTTCCGGTTATAATTGAATCCTCGAGTGTTTTGATTCGACCGGCGGTCGATAATTTTGAGAAGTGAATGTATTCACTTCTTCCGAATGCAACAATAGATGACACTCGATGGAATGCGTGCCAACGGTATCGCAATTTTGGCAAACGACATTGTTTTGAAACAACTTTGACCTGTGAGATCGGGTCAAGTCGGGCATTGATTACTACGATGGCCTTGGCCATGGCAATTGTCACACACAAGACTTTGAACATTCATTGCCGCTACTTGCTTCAGTAGTGCGCCCAATCGAGCTTTTAGAGACGTGGTCTCATCTACCTCATACTTCCCTCGCAATGAGCTTTTCGATTGGGCGACTCGCATAGTAGGGCATAATTATACTTTGCAATATCTTCAAACAACATCCATCCTCATCGTGTGTCTTTCTCGTAAATGCACCTCCAAAGCAGTAACTATTCACCATTCCTTAGTCAATTCAATCAAACCACCGTAGAAAGTGTTGACCAATCTTTGTTTATCCAAATTCACGTGGTGGGGCACTTTCTCAAGAGAGTCTTAAATCGTCTCCACGCATCGTAAAAGATTCCTTCTCAGATTGCACAAAAGTGAATATCCGATTCGTAAGATGAGCCGCCTTTGCGTGGAAAAGTAATGCGCTCGTAAATTCTTTCTCCAACTCCTCCCACGAAGTAATGGATTCGATTGTAAGGATTTATACCATTCTTTCGCTTCTCCTTCAAAGGAGAAGGGAAAAGTTTCATCTTTAGGCGCCCTCGCGACCCTTTGATTAAAATAGTCCCGCATTTATTCTAGAAATGAGTGAATGTGATCGTATGGGTCCTCGATGGAAAATCCATGAAATGTGGAACCTCTTACCAAATTGATTAAAGAAGTTTTGAGTTCGAATTATCACCGTGATTTCGTGAATCACGACCGCAGATTAACTTTCACGCAGAGATGGCATGGCAAAGTCCGCCAATGTCCGTTGCTCGCCATTTCTTCAACCTGGGCTCCTACTTGAGCTTCTCCTCAACGTATCCTTCGTGATTGTTTCCTTCCGTGGTTCCTCGTCCGTTGGTCCGGTGAGCCGGGCCAAACGTCTCGCTTGGTCGAGCGATGGTTCGCTTATCTCCGGATTATACAAAAGTGGTCCCCGTGAGTTCGAGTTTGCATAAACTACGTTTGGGCACCAACACCTAAATCACGAGGTTTCGGGATTTTATCCTTATGCTTCCGCAGAGTGGGATTCACCGAGAATCCATCACCCAACCTCAATGATTGAAACGTGTTCCGTGTTTCTTTTCTCTCTTTCTCGGTAATTACCGAATCCACTCGGTATTTATCGAGAATTTTTTTTTAAATTTTTTTTTTTTTTTTTTAGAATTAAAAAAGCTATACTAAAACAAAGCTTGAAAATGTCTAAACAAATAGTAAAGAAACAAAATACTATAAAACTAATACGTAATGTAAATGTAACGAAAAGAAAATATTTTTTTCTCTCTCGTAATTACCGAAAGATTTTTTTTTTTTTTTTTTTTTATTTTTATTATTTTTTTTTTTTTTATTGTTTAAGACGAAAATGTATAACTTAGTTGACAAAAACCGAAAACGAAAATTTTCCGTGCAAGTCCCCGGCAACGGCGCCAAAAACTTGTTCGCGGTTTTATGCAAAGCAAAGATAACAAGTAATAAAATAAAACCGATGTCACCCAAGTGCGAAGGCTCAAATATAGTGGTGAAACCGGATCGTATCCGCAGGACTTGTACGAAAAAGAGTTTTTGCCTTCGATTTCTTTTATAAAGTTGATGATTATGATCTCGGATTTTCAATTAACAAACTAAGGTAGCAAACGTGAAAATAAATAAAACTACGATAATAAAATTTATAATTTAAAACAACTAGAACGCACCGATGATCCACCACCCCACCGAAAATAACAAGAAAGACACATGTTCATTCGTAAGTTCTTGGATTATTATTCGCTAAAGAGGCATTTTCCTTTCGGTTCATCGCCTTTTAATTAGTTCACCACTCTCGGTACAACTAAAGCATTTACGGATCAAAGATATGGATATAAATCCTAATCTATTAACATTCACCCTCAACTTACGTATGTTGGAAGAATATTATCATTCTCCTTCACGGTAATCTACGAATTTATCAACTATCGTATCTAAATTCAATAGCATGCAACATAAGTATAGATCATACAAATTGCACATAAACAATTCAAACATGAAGGAAGAACAAGAAACTCACTAGAACAAATGAAAACGAAATCCTTGTTTATTCCGGTGATGGTGGCTTCACAAAGGTGGTTCTAGCTTAGAGACCTTAGCCAATCATCCTCGATTATGATTTCGTAATCGTAATCCGTAGCTCCAAAGATTACAACAAGATTACTATTCTAATTTATTCTCGGCATAACGCCTCTGAGTATTTACATAAAAGACGGAAAAGTAAAAAAGCACCAAAAGTGACCAAGGAGGGGCGCTTTATGGATGGAAATGAGGGAGTTCTTATAGGGAGAGTTGAGGGAGGTGTATAAGGAGAGGTTGTAGTTGAGGAGATATTTTTGGGAGAATATGCTAAGGAATATTCTCAAGTTTGTTATAAGCATGTGGAGGTGATAATGACTTTGCATGTGAAGGTGAGGAGTCACTAAAATAGCATGTGGAGTTTGTTATGACTCATCATCATCATCATTAAGAGCACATGGAGTAACATGCATCAAACTTGGCCAAAATATCTCCGGTTCGTCCGTAATTCCAGCAGCTTCGGTAAAAAATCATAACTTGAGTTGTAGACCTCCGATTGACGTGATTCAAAATGCGTTGGAAAGCTCATTTTAGTATCTACAACTTTCGTCAAGAACTCTTCCCTGAAAATGCCTCTAAGTCGGGTAAAATTTCCATCGAAAAACAGGTTACGGTAGAAATGCGTTGGAAAATATTGATCCGCTTGATCTCGTAAACTCGTGGCATCTTCTTCTTTTCCTCAAAATCCATCTTTTAGGCCTCAAAATATAATGTTACGTGGCATATTTTGAAATACTTGATCACCAAGTTTGGGCCGAATCGAATCGAGCTTTCTTTATTCGAATCGAGCTTTCTTCTTAATCTTCATCCGATCTTCGCTTAAGCTCCTCATTTAACATGCAAGCGCACTACATTCATGATAACATCGTGCAAAATGTAACATCTCATATTCAAAGATTTTTATCAATGAAACCACATAAACAACACAAATTTGCACTTAAACACTTTTAAAACTCATTTGCTCAATAATTCGATTAAACCCTTAATTTCTATGCAAATTATACGAATATGGAGGAAATCGTTATAAAATATAACGTTATAAATCATGTAAAATCACCCTAAACAACTCCCCACACTTTAGCTTTTTGCTCGTCCCGAGCAAAACAAAACAAGAATCAAGGCTCGAAAAGATAGACACCTCAAAGAAATACAACACATACTCAATAAATCGAGGTTCACCCTGATGTGTGTGCATAGCCATAGAAAACTTCCACTAAGTCCAAACTTGAAAATTCAAAGCAAACTAGCTAATACCCCTTCAAACTAGTAATAATAATACTTATAAGATGTACCTACAAAACGCGACATATCCTCGAAAAGAATGATAGAATATATCTAGGGCCATTCTCGATATACTCAGAGGATAATCCCTACAACATATCTCATTCACATTATACTCTGGGGATAAGGTATACGATAACTAAGTCCTTAACTTATTCATAATAATAAATTTTTTCGATTTTTTTTTTTTTTTTTTTTTTTTTTTTTTTTTTTTTTTTTCAACACACATCAGAATGAGCTTTTGCCCGTCATACTAGAATAGGAAATTTCGAGATAATCCCTATCTACTCAAATCATAAGGCAACTTTTTCTCGACCGTCGTGAGCTTTTGGTCATCATAGTGGTATAGACATTTCGAGATAATGCCCTACCGCACTCAAATCATCGACTGACCTTCGACACACACACATTGATTACTTTTTTCGAGATTTCTCGCAGCAAAGTGGTTAACATGCTAAAAGCAATTCAAACCTACACGAGCATAACACCTCAAGCAATGATTTATTTGTTAATTATTGTGCAAGAACATTAGTTATGTTTCACTTATCACATTCAAACGCTCGTATATTCACAATATATCATACTCGCTATAAACACAAACTATCATAATTCTCACGATACGCCAGACGTTAGCACTAAGCACATGACTTATAAGATAATCAAAAATCACTAATCAAAAAGGGGTATAGCTTTATAATTTAGCTATTCACTATGGCTCGTGAAAAATATATTGGGTGAAACAACTAACTTATCGAACATACGGAATATAGCATTAATGACTATAAAACCGAACAAAGATATGCATTGTTTACTCGGACTAAACAAAAATTTGAAAATTTAGCCCATTTAGCATAGAATCAAAATAATTTAAGCAAATGGTAGATACATATAACCGACTATTCCTCCCCACACTTAAATCACAACATGTCCTCAAAGTTGTGCGTAATATAAAAAGAAAAAGAACACTTAGCCGATTGTGGTTCGAAAGTGGCAATTCCGGAAGTGGCCTAGAATCGACTCCGAAATGCTCGATGAAAGCAGTGGATCGTGGACCATCCACCGGAAAACCGGCATCATCTCGAAACTCACAATTGCTATCGCAAATATCCTCGCACATCATGGGAAAACAAGACGTACCTCGGGATAGGGGCACAAAAGATGATAGACAAGGCAACATCATGGAATAAAGACAGAAATAAACTACAGCATAAAAAAGGAAAAGATATCTAGGTTACCGCCCTAGTAGGGCTTAATTATAGTCGGAGCTCGACTAGACAATAAAATTTCAACTCGGTCGACTTTGAATTTCCTATTCCCTTAGTTGCATAGTAGTTAAACTAATACATGTCACACATTATTTGAAAATTTAAATCGACTAGGTCATGATATGAAATATGTGACAAAGTATTAACTATGAGTCTTTTATACCCAGATCCTCAAGGTTATTTCAAATTGTTCTAACAACCTAAATCTAAGAAATGATGCATTTGAATTTTTCTTTGTACTCCTCGATTTTCGGATAACCTCCTAATCGCTCCCTTTAAATGACATTCAAACATTCATCCCGAGACTTGGTGAAACAAAATGAAAATCAATTCAAGTATTAGAAAACTATTATCCAAAGTATGAGTAAAGTATAATGCAAAATGTAGAGTTTTGTTTTTTTTTTTTTTTTTTTTTAAACGGGTTGCCTCCTGGTAGCGCTTTTAGTTAATGTCGTTTGCTCGACAACCCAAAAATTTTCAACCCGGTCGTGCCAGGTGAGGCCTCTTTCCGAATCATTCTTGATTTCCTCGGGTCAATAGTATGGATCCCACAAAAACAAAGTCTTGCCAACGTATTGGCCATATTAGTAAACTTCAGATCCACTTAGTTCCTATGATTCTTCTCTTCTTCTTTTTTTTAGGTTTCAGGCCCACAAGTCGAGGTGTATCATCAAGAATCACAATATCATCAAAGAATTCACAGAGACGTAAATCATCGGGTTCCAAAGATCGGAGTCGCCTTTGACTAGGGACGCCGTTTAGATGGAAAACCACCGGTCGCCCTTTTGTTGACCAATATAGTGTTTCAACCGATGACCATTCACTCAAACAACTCTCCTCGCTTATTTTTCAATTCGACGGCTCCACTAGGGAAAACTCGAGAAATTTCAAAGGGCCGCACCAACGGGTGCGTAGCTTACCAGAAAACAGATGTAACCTGGTATTATATAGTAAAACCCATTCGCCTCTTTGAATTCTCTATGCTTGATTTTCTTGTCGTGAAGAAGTTTAGTCCTTTCTTTCATCGATTCTTGAGCTCTCGTAGGCCTGGAGTCCGAACTCATCAAGCTCCCGCAATCGCAATAATCGCTTTTCTCGCATAACCGGGCCGCCGAAGTTCAAGAATTTAATAGCCCGTAATGCTCGTGCTCAAGCTCGATTGGCGGTGTGCGTGCCTTATCATAAACCATCTCAAACGGAGACGTGCTAATAGGAGTTTTGAAAGTCGCCCCAGTAGGCCCGAGTACATCATCCACCCTCGGCTCCATCATCTCCCAGAGTTCACCGCCTTCTCAAGAATGCTTTTCGTGCTTCGGTTACTTACTTCAACTTGTCCACTCGTCTGAGGGTGATAAGGGGTAGCGCTTTGTGTTTCACCCATATATCGTTCTAAAATCTTTTCTAATGGAGTATTGCGTGTGAGTTCCTCACCATCGATGATGAGCTCGTGGACAACCAAACCGTGTAAAAATGTTTTTCCTCGTGAAGCTCTTGACCACCTTGTGGTCGCTTCCATGATGTTGCTATTGCCTCTACCCACTTTGACACGTAGTCGACGCAGACGTGAATGTACTTGTTCCCATACGAGGATGGAAACGGTCCCATGAAGTCAATACCCCATACGTCAAAAACCTCACATTGTTGAATGGGGTGGAGAGGCATGTCCATTCGCCGAGAAAGTTTACGGTCTTGCCGCACCGTCACAACCTTTTACAAAACTCTCTCAGATCCTTAAAATTGTCGGCCAAGTAGAAACCGGATCAAAAATCTTCGCAGCAGCCTTCCTACTCCATAATGACCTCCCACAGTCCGTCATGGCATTGCTCTATAATGTCCTCTCGCTCGAACTCGAGGACACACTACGGAGTAATCCATCCTTACAACGCTTGAAGAGAATAGGGTCGCCCCACACATAATAGTTCAAATCCGAAAAGAATTTCTTCTTTGTCGATATGTCGTGTCGGGGTCCAGGATATCCGCGCCAAGAAGTTTGCAAAAGTGCAAACCAAGGAGAACCTTTTCCAAGACGGGCGGAATAACCTCGCACACATCAATAGTCATGAGTTGCTCGGTTTGAAAATCAATTCCAATCTCATCCGACTCTATTTGATGATCATCGGTCACCGAGACATGTGATCGGCTACCACATTCTTGCTACCCTTCTTGTCCCGGATATGAACATCAAACTCTTGTAAAATCAAGATCCATCTCATCAAACGAGGCTTGGCATCGGCCTTGCTCCACGATACTTCAATGCGTAATGGTCTGCATCCCGGCATCGTGACTTCCGACCCAAGCAAATAGCTTCTAAATTTATCCATGGCAAAAACTCACGCGCCAACAACTCCTTCTCGCTTGTTGCATAATTTACTTGTGGCTTTGGTTTAAAGTGTGACTAAGCGTAGTAGATAGGTTGGAACCTCGCCGTCCACTCTCTCGACTAGCACCGTTCCGATCGCATAATTAAGCATCACACATAAGCTCGAAGGAGCTTTCGATCAGTGCTATAAGAATTGGCGAGGTAATCAACTTGTCTTTTAATTCTTTAAAAGCTCTTTCACACTCGAGGTGAAAACAAATTTCACATCCTCTCTTAAGAGAGTTGACAAAGGCTTGGCTATCTTAGAAAAGTCTTTAATGAACCGCCTATAGAATCCAACATGACCCAAGAATCCTCTTACTTCTCTTACATTTTTAGGGTATGTCATTTTTTCAATAGCTTTTACCTTCGCTTTGTCAACCTCTATACCTTCCTTGGACACCTTGTGTCCAAGAACAATTCCTTCTTTCACCATTAGGTGGCACTTCTCCCAATTTAAGACTAAGTCCTTCTCTATGCACCGACGTAACTTTATCAAGATTGTGTAAACAAAGTGGTCTAAACTGTCCCCGAATACGAGAAGTCATCCATAAAAATTTCCATCACCTTCCACTAAACCATTGAAGATAGCCAAAGATACATCTTTGAAATGTAGTCGGTGCGTTCTGAGACCAAATGGCATCCTTCGTAAGCGGGCGTACCGGAGAGGCGAGTGAAGGTAGTCTTTTCTTGATCAATGGGGTCGATAGCTATCCGAAAGTATCCGAATTAGCCATCCAAAAAACAATAAAATTGCTTGCCACTAAGCCTCTCAAGAGCCGGGTCAATGAATGGCAAGGAAAGTGGTCTTTTAGAGTTACCTCATTTAGTCTTCAGTAGTCGATGCAAACTCTATAACCAAAGTGACTTGTCGTAAGGCAATCTCTTCCCCTTTTCATTCTTTTCAATAGTAATCCCTCCTTTCTTTGGCACCACCTGAGCGGGCTCACCCATTCACTATCGGCTATCGGGTAGATGATACCCATGTCAAGCAATTTGATGATTTCCTTCTAACGATTTCCTGCATGTGAGGGTTTAGCCTTCTCAGAGGTCAGCGCACCTTCTTCGATCCTCAACAGTCCCGATCTTATGCATACAGATATCGTGGCTTATCCCCTTAATATCTCCCACTTGCCAACCAAAGCGAGGATATTATCTTGCAAAGACTTTGATAAGCTTTTCTTCCTCCTTCGGTTCTAACTTAGATGAAATGATCAAAGGAGCTTATCACCGTCCCTCGAAAAAATGTATTTCAAGTGTTGAGGCAAGGTGTTTCAACACTAAATCTGACGGTGGCTTCTCCACACTTGGTCTCAATTTATCTCCTTAAGCTCTGTGATCTCCAAGCTTATTATAAGGGCTATGAAGCATCATGGCCTCCCAAACAGACAGGGGCCTCATCTCCTTTTGCAAATCTGGCATATCACCATGCCTCTCCCTCATCTTCTTTCCTACCACCTCGTGGTAATCGAACTTTCCTTGTCAATCTCTTACAAAAATTTATCCACTCCTCATTAGTCCAAGTTGCGATAGTTTATTGAATTCTTCCTCATCCCAACTACCCATGAACACTTGTTTATCATACTCATCGCTGAAATCGTCCTCAATAGCTAAACAAGTGTCACCGACGGGTGCTTCAACGCATTACCCACATTGAACTTTATACTCTCATCCTCCAAATGTAAGGTCACTTCGCCCACCGTAGAATCTAGTAAGGCACGGCGGGTTGCAAGAAAAGGTCTTCCAAGGATCAAGGGGTTTTCTTATCGTTGGTCATATCCATGATTACCCAATCACCGTGGGTATATGAAGTTTTAACCTTGACCAACACATCTTCTACAATTCCTTGCATATTTCACACTTCTATCGCCAAGTTGAAGAGAAATAGTTTAAGCGTAATAGATTGATCCAATCCAAGAGATTGGAAGATTGACGTGAGACATCAGATTGATTGATGCTCCCGAATCACACAAAACATTGTGGAAGTCCCTGCTCCCAATAGTACATGAAATCGTAAATCTACCAGGGTCGTGGCACTTCACAGGGAAGTTTAGTCTGGGCCGATTCTTTGAGCATTCTCCATTCAATACTATGTGCTCGAGCTCTTGGAGCTTCTTTTTCGAACTCACTGCGTCCTTTATAAACTTTGTATACTTTGGCATTCCTATCAAAAGATCAACTAATGGAATGTTTGCCTCAAGATTCTTGAGCAAGTCGATAACCTTCTTATATTCTTTATCGATCGTTAATGACAAATTTGTTTTTGCTAGGTGGGTAAGGAGATCAAAGAAAGTCTTCCTCAAGAAAGTGCTTCTTTGCCGCCTTATCATTGATTGCTTTGTCTTCCTATCCTTCCACCTCACATGCTTCCCGTAACTTAACTTAGAATCGACTTCTTCTCAGCAGATTCTCTTCATCATCGTAATTCTCAACTTTCACCTTTTCTTCGAATTTTCTCTTTCACTTGGATCAATAGTAGTCCCAACATCCTTCGAGGAGAGAACAAAGATCTTCCCTCCTCGCTCTCTCGCTCACGGGAGGGGCTACTGCTTCCTCTGGTTGGCCTGACCGCCAACCGCTTCCCACTCCTCGCTTTTATAGCATTCACTTCATCTTGACCATAGTTCCATGGTGCAAATGAGATCGGTGCAAGAATTCGGTCATTTTGGACCATTAACCCCTCGGGGTTCTTCTCAAGAAAACTCGGCAAATGACCTTGAGGTCGACTTGCTTGTCGCCTTGAAATTTGTCCCATTTGCACCTCCAAATTTCTCACTTTGATCGGGTCGAGTACTTAAAGCATTTGCCAATTGAGTGTTGGCCGTGATTTGCTCGCTCAACTTTTGTTCTAAGATCTCAAATGATTGATTTTGATTTTGCGGTGGATTGGTGTTCCATGTCGGTCGATAGTTGGATTGAAAATTGCTTTGATTAGGCCTGTGGCCTGAAAATGATGGGGTTTGTTTGCCCAGAAGGTCACTCCATCGGAAACCAGGGTGGTTCCGGTTATAATTGAATCCTTGAGTGTTTTGATTCGACCCGAAGGTCGATAATTTTGAGAAGTGAATGTATTCACTTCTTCGAATGCAACAATAGATGACATCGATGGAATGCGTGCTCAACGGTATCGCAATTTTGGCAAACGACATTGTTTTGAAACAGCTTTGACCTGTGAGATCGGGTCAAGCCGGCATTGATTACTACGATGGCCTTGGCCATGGCAATTGTCACACACAAGACTTTGAACATTCATTGCCGCTACTTGCTTCAGTAGTGCGCCAATCGAGCTTTTAGAGACGTGGTCTCATCTACCTCATACTTCCTCGCAATGAGCTTTTCGATTGGGCGACCGCATGTAGGGGCATAATTATACTTTGCAATATCTTCAAACAACATCCATCCTCATCGTGTGTCTTTCTCAAAAATGCACCTCCAAAGAACTATTCACCATTCCCTTAGTCAATTCGGTCAAACCACTTTGTAAAAGTGTTGACCAATCTTTGTTTATCCAAATTCTACATGGTGGGGCACTTTCTCAAGAGAGTCTTAAATCGTCTCCACGCATCGTAAAAGATTCCTTCTCGATTGCACAAAAGTGAATATCCGATTCGGAAGATGAGCCGTCTTTGCAGTGGAAAGTGCGGCTCGTAAATTCTTTCTCCAACTCCTCCCACGAAGTAATGGATTCGATTGGTAAGGATTTATACCATTCTTTCGCTTCTCCTTCAAAGTGAGAAGGGAAAAGTTTCATCTTTAGTAGGCGTCCTCGGTGACCCTTTGATTAAAATAGTCCCGCACGATTCTAGAAATGAGTGAATGTGATCGTATGGGTCCTCGGTGGAAAATCCATGAAATGTGGAACCTCTTACCAAATTGATTAAAGAAGTTTTGAGTTCGAATTATCACCGTGATTTCGTGAATCACGACCGCGGATTAACTTTCACATGTAGATGGCATGGCAAAGTCTGCCAATGTCCGTTGCTCGCCATTTCTTCAACCTGGGCTCCTACTTGAGCTTCTCCTCAACGTATCCTTCAGATTGTTTCCTTCCGTGGTTCCTCGTCCGTTGGTCCGTGAGCCGGGCCAAACGTCTGTTTGGTCGAGCGATGGTTCGCTTCTATCTCCGGATTATACAAAAGTGGTCCCCGTGAGTTCGAGTTTGCATAAACTACGCTTGGGCACCAACACCTAAATCACGAGGTTTCGGATTTTATCCTTATGCTTCCGCAGAGTGGGATTCACCGAGAATCCATCACCCAACCTCAATGATTGAAACGTGTTCCGTGTTTCTTTTCTCTCTTTCTCGGTAATTACCGAATCCACTCGGTATTTATCGAGAATTTTTTTTTAAATTTTTTTTTAATTTTTTTTTTAGAATTAAAAAAAAAGCTATACTAAAACAGGCTTGAAACAGGTCTAAACAGCGTAAAAGAAACAAAATACTATAAAACTAATACAGAACAGAAACAGAACGAAAAGAAAATATTTTTTTCTCTCTCTCGGTAATTACCGAAAGATTTTTTTTTTTTTTTTTTTTTATTTTTTTTTTTTTTTATTGTTTAAGACTAAAATGATAACTTAGTTGACAAAAAACCGAAAACGAAAATTTTCCGTGCTAAGTCCCCGGCAACGGCGCCAAAAACTTGTTCGCGGTTTTATGCAAAGCAAAAGATAACAAGTAATAAAATAAAACCGATGTCACTCCCAAGTGCGAAGGCTCGCGCCTATAGTGGTGAAACCGGATCGTATCCGCAGGACTTGTAATTTAAAAGAGTTTTTGCCTTCGATTTCTTTTATAAAGTTGATGATTATGATCTCAGATTTTCAATTAACAAACTAAGGTAGCAAACGTGAAAATAAATAAAACTACGATAATAAAAATTTATAATTTAAAACAACTAGAACGCACCGATGATCCACCACCCCACCGAAAATAACAAGAAAGACACATGTTCATTCGTAAGTTCTTGGATTATTATTCGCTAAAGAGGCATTTTCCTTTCGGTTCATCGCCTTTTAATTAGTTCACCACTCTCGTACAACTAAAGCATTTACGGATCAAAGATATGGATATAAATCCTAATCTATTAACATTCACCTCAACTTACGTATGTTGGAAGAATATTATCATTCTCCTTCACGGTAATCTACTTAATTTATCAACTATCGTATCTAAATTCGAATAGCATGCAACATAAGTATAGATCATACAAATTGCACATAAACAATTCAAACATGAAGGAAGAACAAGAAACTCACTAGAACAAATGAAAACGAAATCCTTGTTTATTCCGTGATGGTGGCTTCACAAAGGTGGTTCTAGCTTAGAGACCTTAGCCAATCATCCTCGATTATGATTTCGAATCGGGGCCGTAGCTCCAAAGATTACAACAAGATTACTATTCTAATTTATTCTCGGCATAACGCCTACAGAGTATTTACATAAAAGACGGAAAAGTAAAAGCTTGGCCAAAAGTGACCAAGGAGGCGCGCTTTATGGATGGAAATGAGGGAGTTCTTATAGGGAGAGTTGAGGGGAGGTGTATAAGGAGAGGTTGTAGTTGAGGAGATATTTTTGGGAGAATATGCTAAGGAATATTCTCAAGTTTGTTATAAGCATGTGGGAGGTGATAATGACTTTGCATGTGAAGGTGAGAGTCACTAAAATAGCATGTGGAGTTTGTTATGACTCATCATCATCATCATTAAGGAGCACATGGAGTAACATGCATCAAACTTGGCCAAAATATCTCCGGTTCGTCCGTAATTCCAGCAGTTCGGTAAAAAAATCATAACTTGAGTTGTAGACCTCCGATTGACGTGATTCAAAATGCGTTGGAAAGCTCATTTTAGTATCTACAACTTTCGTCAAGAACTCTTCCCCTGAAAATGCCTCTAAGTCGGGTAAAATTTCCATCGAAAAACAGGTTACGGTAGAAGTACGTTGGAAAATATTGATCCGCTGATCTCGTAAACTCGTGGCATCTTCTTCTTTTCCTCAAAATCCATCTTTTAGGCCTCAAAATATAATGTTACGTGGCATATTTTGAAATACTTGATCACCAAGTTTGGGCCGAATCGAATCGAGCTTTCTTTATTCGAATCGAGCTTTCTTCTTAATCTTCATCTGATCTTCGTTTAAGCTCCTCATTTAACATGCAAGCGTACCTACATTCATGATAACATCGTGCAAAATGTAACATCTCATATTCAAAGATTTTTATCAATGAAACCACATAAACAACACAAATTTGCACTTAAACACTTTTAAAACTCATTTGCTCAATAATTCGATTAAACCCTTAATTTCTATGCAAATTATACGAATATGGAGGAAATCGTTATAAAATATAACGTTATAAATCATGTAAAATCACCCTAAACTGATACTCATAATGATTCGATCTTGTCTTGATTTTGATCGAGATGTAAGAGATAAGATCAGATTTGACTAGTTTAATACTTGAAAATAACTCGACTTGACTCGGAGCTCGTTTTTTTTTTATAATTATTTTAATTTTGTGAAATATGGCATTCACGAACTCAACTCATTTGAAATTTCTTTTACTTGTTGTGGACAGAGTTCGAGAAGTTAAATCCACTTCACTTTGTTCCGGTTTTAGTCGATGGTGATGTCGTGATTTCAGATTCTTTGGCCATTTTATTGGTTAGTTTGCCTCAAAAACTTGCATATTCGACGTTGTGTTTAGTTTACTGCTATCACACCAAATCTATCATTCTGACACTCGAAAGACGATTCTTTCACAGTTTATTCTGTAGTTGAGGATCGACTTTCTTTCAGTTAATTCTCACAATCGATCGGGTAAAAGTCTTTTGTTTTTGTAGAAAATCTAGCCCAAACCCATATAAGAGGAGGAGCCTCATCCCCAAAACCTAGGTTGTGAGGTGAGGGAAGTCCATCTTTTAATATGGTGGGTGAAACAACCACAAGTTCCCAATGTGAGACACTTTAACAGTTTTAAAGCTAAAAATCGACTTTTCCGGCCGATTGATATTTGATTGTTTTTGCTGTAGTGCCACAGTAAAAACACCGTAGTGATCTAAAGACGCCACCGTACTTTCTGTGATTTTTGTTTTTTCTCCCACTTTAATTTCTTCAGTAATTGTCTCTGTTTTTTTCTGGACAGTATTTAGAAGAGAAGTATCCAGAGAAAAAGCTCTTGCCAAGTGATCAGCATTTGAGAGCTATCAATCTTCAGGTTAGTACAAATATTGTTGAGCACTGTTATTGGCAAAGACAATGAATCTATCGTAACACAATATTTCTGCACAAAATTCGACTTTATAGAGGTCTAAATAGACATTTGAAATCTAAAAAGTCGAATGTTGATCTTAAATTCGATTTTATAGAGGTTGAATGTCACTGTGGTGGCAAGAAAGTAGATTCGATGTGGTGCCAATAACGATTGCAGTATTGTTTCTTGTTCTTGAAGAATATAATCTATTGAAAAAACTGGAAAATGTGAAGAAACGTTTGTTCTCAAATCTTGATATAACTAAAAAATTAATTTATTGAAATTCAAGTAACATATATGGTAGGCAAAATTACAACACTAGTCATGTACCTTGTCCTAGTTAACGTTTCTAGTCTTGTTTTTACTCTGGTCACAATTTGAGTCCTCTGTCGCCGGAAGATGCTGACGTGGCGATTTTCTGATCGGAGGATGTTGACGTGGCGAATTCCTAATCGGATTTTGCTGATGTGTCTTTGAAATTGGAAAAAAAAAATGTTTTTGGCACGAAAATTGTAAAATTAGTCCTTTAACTTGCACAAAAAGGACGTAATCACTTAATTAGGGCATGTTATCGGACATATTTTACACTTGTTTACCGATTATTTGTCTTGTTAGCACCACGTAGAGGCATTTTCCCCCAAAAAATCCAGTCTCTTCTAGCGACGTAGGACTAAAATTACTAAAAAGAAAATCTAAGGTACAGGACTAAAGAATGCAACCTAAGCAAAAATAGGACTAAAAATGCTAACTAGGTCAAGTTACAAAACTAAGTTTGCAATTTAGCATATCATGGCATACATATCGGGACGTTTTACTTCAAAATCATGTATGATTCATTTAAGAAAGTTATGATGTACCTGATGGAGAATTTCCACATACATAGGGGTGTTTATCCTAACAAAATAATACATAGAGGTGTTTATCGTAACAATGAAATATAGAGGTGTTTACCGTAACTAATATGAATACATAAGGGTGTTTATTATAACAATGAAAGATAGATGATTAGTTTGAAAAAAATAAAGAAACATAGAGGACTAAAAATGTAAGTATCCCATCATCTGCTAATTTGTTTTTTCTGAATCCGGCACTGCTTACAGGCTGCAAGTATTGTCCACTCTAGCATGCAGCCTCTACATATGATGGGAGTACTGGTATTTTTCCCCTCTCTGAATATAATTTTCTAAAGCTGAAGCTTTATATTTCACAAAAAAAAAAAAAAAAAAAAAAAAAAAAAAAAATTCAATATTTGTAATATCGATTTCTGCTTTTTCTCCCTGTAGAAAGACATAGAGGATAAATTTGGCCCTGAAGAGAGCTCAAAGTGGGCTGTACATTATATAGAGAAAGGGTTCAATGGTAATTCCCCCCATACTTTTTTTTTAGGGTACCCCCCATACTTTACTTCCTCTCTATCAATCTCTCCGTTCAATAGATTCCGTAAAACAAGTTAAATATGTAAAAGGGCTTTTAACAGTTTTAGGACCTCATGTTTATCATTGTGTCAAAATTGACCCTTATCTTTTAAAATGACAATTTTAGGATCTTATGTTTGTGTTTTTTTTTTCAATTTTAGGACAATTTCGAAATTTCCCACACTCTTAAACACAAATCATTTACTTACTTTCGTAATACGTGTGATTTTAACAATTGCTTCCGTTCAATATTTAATCTAAGGGTGAATTAATTTAATGCAGCTCTTGATAAGCTGCTGAACAATTTTGCTGGAAAATATGCTACTGGACAAGAAGTTTCTTTGGTACTACTTCAATATTATGTGCTTTTATTTCTCCTTTTTTATTGCATTTTTTTTTTATACAGATTAAATAATTAGATGTTAATTTGTTTGTTTCACAAATATTGTATATGTGTCCTAAATTGCAAAAACCATAGTAATAATTAAGTTCCCAAAGCTCTTGACCAAATGCAAAAACACTAGAGCATATGTGGAATAAGGTCTAATGTTCTTGTTTTTCTTTTATAATAAGTTTTCATGGTTTCGGCTCTAGTCATCATCTCGGGTCAGGGGAAACTTCCGGACCCTTGGAGCGTTTTGCAGGGGGTATTTACAGATTACCCTATTAACTCGGTTTCACGACCTTGTAAAGAAAGTGATGAGTCAGCTCGTGTTGTCGAACGGTGTCTTATGTTTTTGTCATGGCATATGGAATAATAAAAATTAAATTTTGTCCATCTATTATCAATTTGTCTATATATATATATATATATATATAGGAAAAGTATGATAAAAAGATACTAAAACAAAAGATTTTTTTATATTTTATTTTATCTTTTATATCATCAAATTGCACATGATTACCAAATTGTTGATATTTTTGTAGGCTGATGTGTTTTTGGCCCCACAAATTGCTATTGCTTCAAAGAGGTTTAACATTGACATGGTAATTATTTATTAACTCAAAGTATTATGGAACATTTTCATTTAATTACTAGATTTAGTTTTCACTTTCACCACCATTTGGCTTTGTAATGTAATGAAATAACTACACTTTTAAAAACAAAAAAATGATTTTGATTAATTAGATTATGATCTAAAGTGGTGTATAAAAAGCAACAGCATATTTCTGTCTTAATGGCTTTTTTTTATTTCAAATCTAAAATGTGTGGTTTTTTTTTTTTTTTTTTTTTTTTTTTTTTTGGGGCAGTCAAAGTTTCCTACGTTGAGCCGAATGTACGATGCATATAATGCTTTACCAGAGTATCAAGCTTCACTCCCCCATAGACAACCTGATGCTATAGCATGAACCGGCTCGTTAACGCGGTCAAGAATTTCACCGATTGTTCGTGGAATTACTTTGTGTTTGTTTTGTGAACAATCAGTGTAAAAAATCGTTCCTTTTCATATTTACCCTATATAGCTTAGGGCTGTCAGCTAGTACTCAGTTCGTGAAAGAATTTGACGCGATTCAGTTTTCTTTTTATTCTTTTTTTTTTTTTTTCATGTTCGGGTTATTTGAATAATAAATTGAGTGGATCTCAAACCTCAAGATGTAGTAATAAACGAGTTGAATTTGATTTATTTTGAGTTGAGTTTCGAGTCTGAGTTATTTTAGTCGAATAGAATTTGTGTCTAGATGAATGTCAATTTAAATCGGTTCAATTACACTCTTACATGACTACTAAGAACTTAATGAAACACCCTTGAAAAAAAAAAAACCTTAAAGCATGCCATCTTTTTGTTTGTAATTTTGGTTTAAATATGCCTAATGAGGAATTGAATATGTAAAATAAACTCACTATTATAGAGGTGATTACAATGTTAAGCTTCATTTTGCAGTGACATTGTCCAAAAAGTCACTCTATTTATGTAAACAATGTTGAAACGGTTATTGCATAGTGTTATTGCATTTTCAGTGTAATTTTCTTTGTAGGACTTTCGTGATGATAACAAATTATGTCCACCTAATTAATCTAGGTCTTGATCAAATCTAGTGATGAACACCTAAAACCCTAATGCCTCAAGAACGAGTTGTAGGTTTTATGATTTGCGGTGGGCTCTAAGAGTTTGTCTTGGATTGCTTACGTATCCTATAATTGTCCAGGAATCGGCTCACGTAGTTTTTGGGCGTGGTATTTATAATGATAATGCGTGCTGCTAACCCTAATATTAGGTCGGTCGGTCTTAGCTATTGTCATATTTACCCTCAATGGGCCTCGCCTTGTCCAAGTTATCGGTGATAACGGGCCTCGTAGTAGTGTGCGGACTCGCCCTCGACGCCGACTTAACCGACTTGCGGTAACCGACTCTGGGGAACCTTATCTCTACATCGCCGAATGTCGATCGGCGTAGATCGCCTCGAGCCTCGACATGCGTACCTTGGTACTTATTCATAACGTGAGGACCAACCGATGAGGCGACACGTGGAAGGTAAAATCAGACGCGTCATAAGCCCCCGCACTTGAGAGGCGACTCCCGTTGTCTGAGGTCGAATCTGCCATTTTGAAATCGTCTTCGAGTTGGATCATCGTCTGGGCGGGAAAAAGCCCGCCACCTATAACCCTAACTGATTGTAGCTTCGTGGCGTGACGTCACGGGGCACTAACGCTTCGTCTTCCGTCAACCATAACGTCACTGCCTTGATTCTCGCGATTTGCAGGGGGTTATAACTCCCCTAATCACGCCCTTTCAAATCATTTTCGGATTCTTGCAAGTATAAAAGGAAGAGAAAAGTTGGAGAAGAGCCATTTCGCCAAAACTTCAAACTTCAAGTAAGCACTTCTCCGGATTATGCTCCTTCTTTCTGCATTTATTCATGTCTAGTAGCGCCACAGAATCAGATAGGGGTAGCGAATCACCTTCACACAACCCTGTTTCATCATCTGCTCACTCTGATCATCTTTCCCAGCCACCTTCCGGTGAACCCATAGGTGCAACCTCTTCTCTCCCTAGGGAGTCAAAGAAGCTAGTGACTAGAATGGAGGGAAAGGGCCCTAAAGGTTGTCTCTATGGCCTTTCTTCTTATGATATTGGTAGAATCCGGCAAAAGTTTGGCCTTGCCAGCCCCCAGTTTGAAGCCTTCCGGCCAACATCAATACGCCGATGAGCCTCGGAGGGTTTTGCTCGGTCTCTGGCCCGACTTTCCAAAGGGATTGAGATTTCCACTGTGACCGGCCGTCGTAGTTGTTCTAAACCATTACGAGATAAGTGTATCTCAATTAGGCCCCAATGCCATTAGGATTCTGATGGGGTTCGTGATAGCATGTCGAGTGGCCGGGGTGTGCTTCTTGATGAGAGTCAACTTTGCTATAATTTCGTATGCATTTTACCCCTTATTTGTGGCCTATTTGATGTACTTTTGGGGTAGTTGAGTGGATTTCATAGGCACATTTCACCACGGGTTGAATCACGAGACGATAAGACGTTTACGTCGAAAATCTCGATATTTTTGGGTGATTTGTGTGTGTTTTATTGGTGTTTGTCACGCTTGGGTATGTGGTTTATTTTTATTACAAGTATGACGTGATAGAGGGCGTGACAAGGGTCACAACGGTATGAAAATCGTCCAAAACGGAGTTCGTATGATGAAATGACGCGAGACTCAAGTTTGGCGATCGAGAAAAAAATAAATAAACTATTATTCAGTTTTTATGGGATCCCAACTTTGATGATCAAATGGAGGGGCTGGGATCATCTGTCAAAAAACTATGGGATCCCAACTTTGATGATCAAATGGAGGGGCTGGGATCATCTGTCAAAAAACTCTGTCCAAGCTATCTGTCTAAGACAAAACGGTGCCGTTTTACATTAATATGATAATATATATATATTTTTTTAGCCCCGGCTTTCCCGTCCATCTCCGGCTTTCCCCTCCATCTGGACCATCTCCCAAATTTCTTACAACTTGTGTAATTTTCTTCCCAACTAATTCCCCCCTAAATCCTTCAGGCTTTGCTATTAAAAAAGTATTGCCACCGGCCTGAATTTTTTCTGTTATTGTTGCTACTGCTGCGAATGAGGAGAATTTGAGATCAATTTTAATATCCCAAAATGATGAATAATCTCAGGTTACAGATTCTTATTACATACCTGCGATTTGAATGACAGATCAAATTATTCATTCTATTTAATCATTTTTCGATTTGGGTTGTCAACCAATTTGCAATAAGTTCAGCATTTGGTTAAATTTTACCTTTCATACTTTTTTTAAGCTTGTTTTGTATTGCGCATTTCTAAATTATAGTTATTTGTATTAGCTCAATCCTGCCATGGAGGTTTGCAGACAAAGAACAAGACAGAAGAAGAAACAAGTGTAGGAGAAGAGGTAGGGAAAGGTTTGTCACGTGGGTGTCGGCGAAAAAGATGAAGAAAAATATATATATATATTATCATATTAATGTAAAACGGCACCGTTTTGTCTTAGACAGATAGCTTGGACAGAGTTTTTTGACAGATGATCCCAGCCCCCAAAGGGCGGGTGGGAGAGTGTAGCCACAGTACTTGTGTACTCTTTTCAATGTTTGTGAATAAAGAAAAAGAAGGGGAAAAAAGAAAAAAAAAACAAAAAAGAGCAAAACAAAAGCAAATCAACGTACCTTTGCTAGAAGAGGGGCCCACGCCATATTACAATAATTGAATGAAGCGGACGAAAATTGGGACACTTTTATTTTCTTTTTTCTGGGAATTTTTCAGAAGAAAATACGGGAAGTCGACTATTGGTATAAAAAGTCACTTAGGTTAAATTTCAACACACGCTTTACAAAATTTTATTTTCTCTGAAGTCTTCCATTAGAACAGTAACTTTTCTACTTTTTCTGCAATTCCCCTTAGAACAACAACAGTTTTCTTTATCTTAATTTGCGATTTCAACACAACGAAGTGGCGATTATCTGGTGGATTCTTACTGATTCTTTTGGTAATTTTATTTCGATCTTTTATCATGCTTTTTATTAATTTCTTCATGAATTCCTGCGTTTTAGATTTGACTATGCATAGCTAAATATTTTATAGCTAGATTATGTGATGGAACTACGAAATTGATGCCTAAACGAAGATCTAGGAATGAGTAGGTCTTAAAAGTTAATTCTTTTGAATGTTTGTGTTCTAAAACTTGAAATTAATGCCTTTAGTGGTGTCATGAACCATTAATTGATCATACACACAAACTCTATAAATGTATTTTCTGCGGGAGTGTCATGCGAATCCAGGGTTTTAGAATGCCACGCACGAACCAGTCGAGTTTCTCGCAGCCTGTTCCTTGGTAAGGTTTTTCTAGCTAAGCCGTGAACTCGGTGGATGCGGAGCGTCTCATAGTTCCTAATCATATTAGGTCAATTAAATCCCATAGAGAAGACTGCTGAACCTAATATAGGGTAACTAAGTTGTGGTATTAGCGCATAGGAACCAGTTTAGGATATTGCACCCACAACACATTCATTAGAAATCATTGGTTGGTTGGTAGGTTAAGGCTCCTCCTAGTGATTCGGTAAAGGTATTGAGAGTAGTGTTCTTGACCATAATTTAGTTATTTCTTTTATCATACTTTTCAAGTTAGCATTTTCCATCTTTTTCTAGCTATAATTAATTTTACCTTGTTTGTGAGCCTAAACCAATACAACCGTGATTGTGATACTTGACGGATTCCTCGTGGGATACGACTTTGCTCGCCGTTGTAAGTACAACCGATCCGGTACTCTGCGGTTAAAGTTGGTTTACTATAATTTGGCCATCAAGTTTTACTCGGCGCCGTTGCGGGAATCGGTCAATATCGAAAAGTCATTCAAGTATTTAGGATTAGGTCATTTTTGTTATTACTGCTTTCTTGTCGTTTTGGTGATTGCGATGTATGACCCGTAGTTCTAAGGAACCTTTACTTCCTTTGAATCCGGAGATCAAGCATTTGCGAGACATCGAGCAATTGTGAGGAAAAGAAGTCGGTTGGAAAAGCATCGACATCGATTCTCGAGTTAGAATCGAATCGAAATGACGTCGAAGTGGAGATCTCGACGAATTTACATCCTGCAGATGAAATCGAAGATGGTTTACGCTGAACCGACGCTTACTCCCGAGGATCGAAAATCTGAGCGTAAATAGAGCCCCCTTCAAAATCCGAGGGCAATTAATCTGGGACCAAATAGGGTCCAAAACCGGAAGGTTGGCGTAATCAAGTTCGACAACAACAACAAGCCCCTCGAGAATAAGAACAACAATCAAGGTAATTTAGTTGGTCAAGTACGCTTTTGACCGTAATCGGATGATGCAAATGATGATCGGATGATGTTGCGAATCGACAATGAATCGCGAATCCACCACAGGCCGCCCCGTTCTGCGCGCGGTAATTTTTATGCACCACCTAGGGCATAGAATCCGGCAATCGTGGTCGAAACCATGGTAATCAGGGACGGATTTTGAGGACTACGTGCGACTTATCATAGGTGAGGGCACACACCCATCCATTTGCCACCCATTCCGCAAACAATCTGAAATTAAAGAGCATGTGCGGTATCTTCTCGAATAATAATGGTCGCGTTTTGGGGTAAGTCGATCAAGACCGAATCGCTTTTTGAACCACTTTATGCAAGTTTGTCGAACCGTGAAGATGAATGGGGTATCCGAAGAAGCGGTCGATGTTTCTATTCCTTTTGCACTAAAGGAAGTCTGCGAGAGCTTAGTGCGAGTCACTCCCACATGATTCCTTACACACTTGGGATCAAGTGACTGCGAAATTTCTAATGAAGTATTGTCCCCTCTCCAGAACATTGGACATGAAGACTGACATTGCTAATTTCGAACAATTGGACATGGAGAGTATGCACGAGGCTTGTGATAGATTCAAAGCCATGTTGAGAAAATGTCCACCACATAGGCAAGAAGCGTGGAATCAAGTACATCTTTTTTATGGGGGATTGAGAGAGACTGACCAATCAAATCTGAATGCGGCTTGTGGAGAAGATATGATGAGTATGGAGCTCGATGTTGCATTGGCTAAGATTGAGAGGGTTGCAGAGAGTAACCGACAATGGAAAACTAGGAGAAGAATGACAAGGAAACCAATTGGTTCGGTTGACCAAGTTGGGGCAAGTGAAGAGGCTATGAAGATGCAAGCTGAAATGGTTGAACTGAAGAAGCAAATGAGTGATATGTTATCATGGCAGAAAGAGTCGAAGGGGTGCACTACTTGTGGTGGCGAGCATTGGGCCCCTAATTGTCCAACCCAACACGTTAGTCAATTGACCACCACACAAATGTTAAGCGATCCAACTCTCGAGAACCCTTTTGGAATTAACCCTTGGAGCGTTTTGCAGGGGGTATTTACAGATTACCCTATTAACTCGGTTTCACGACCTTGTAAAGAAAGTGATGAGTCAGCTCGTGTTGTCGAACGGTGTCTTATGTTTTTGTCATGGCATATGGAATAATAAAAATTAAATTTTGTCCATCTATTATCAATTTGTCTATATATATATATATATATATAGGAAAAGTATGATAAAAAGATACTAAAACAAAAGATTTTTTTATATTTTATTTTATCTTTTATATCATCAAATTGCACATGATTACCAAATTGTTGATATTTTTGTAGGCTGATGTGTTTTTGGCCCCACAAATTGCTATTGCTTCAAAGAGGTTTAACATTGACATGGTAATTATTTATTAACTCAAAGTATTATGGAACATTTTCATTTAATTACTAGATTTAGTTTTCACTTTCACCACCATTTGGCTTTGTAATGTAATGAAATAACTACACTTTTAAAAACAAAAAAATGATTTTGATTAATTAGATTATGATCTAAAGTGGTGTATAAAAAGCAACAGCATATTTCTGTCTTAATGGCTTTTTTTTATTTCAAATCTAAAATGTGTGGTTTTTTTTTTTTTTTTTTTTTGGGCAGTCAAAGTTTCCTACGTTGAGCCGAATGTACGATGCATATAATGCTTTACCAGAGTATCAAGCTTCACTCCCCCATAGACAACCTGATGCTATAGCATGAACCGGCTCGTTAACGCGGTCAAGAATTTCACCGATTGTTCGTGGAATTACTTTGTATTTGTTTTGTGAACAATCAGTGTAAAAAATCGTTCCTTTTCATATTTACCCTATATAGCTTAGGGCTGTCAGCTAGTACTCAGTTCGTGAAAGAATTTGATGCGATTCAGTTTTCTTTTTATTCTTTTTTTTTCATGTTCGGGTTATTTGAATAATAAATTGAGTGGATCTCAAACCTCAAGATGTAGTAATAAACGAGTTGAATTTGATTTATTTTGAGTTGAGTTTCGAGTCTGAGTTATTTTAGTCGAATAGAATTTGTGTCTAGATGAATGTCAATTTAAATCGGTTCAATTACACTCTTACATGACTACTAAGAACTTAATAAAACACCCTTGAAAAAAAAAACCTTAAAGCATGCCATCTTTTTGTTTGGAATTTTGGTTTAAATATGCCTAATGAGGAATTGAATATGTAAAATAAACTCACTATTATAGAAGTGATTACAATGTTAAGCTTCATTTTGCAGTGACATTGTCCAAAAAGTCACTCTATTTGCGGTAACAATGTTGAAACGGTTATTGCATAGTGTTATTGCATTTTCAGGGTAATTTTGCTGTAGGGACTCTTGATGATAACAAATTATGTCACCTAATTAATCTAGGTCTTGATCAAATCTAGTGATGAACACCTAAAACCCTAATGCCTCAAGAACGAGTTGTAGGTTTTATGATTTGCGGCTGGGTCTAAGAGTTTGTCTTAGATTGCCTACGTATCCTGTAATTGTCCAGGAATCAAGCCTTACGTAGTTTTTGGAACGTGGTATTTATAATGATAATGCGTGCCCTAACCCTAATATTAGGTCGGTCTTAGCTATTGTCATATTTACCCTCAATGGGCCTCGCCCCTTGTCCAAGTTATCAGGCTGATAACGGGCCTTAAATGGTAGTGCGGACTCGCCTCGACGCCGACTTAACCGACTTGCGGTAACCGACTCTGGGAACCTTATCCTACACTGCTCGAATGTCGATCGGCGTAGACTGCCTCGAGCCTCGACATGCGTACCTTGGTACTTATTCATAACGTGAGGACCAACCGATAGACGACACGTGGAAGGGTAAAATCCTGTATCGTCATAAGCCCCCAGACTTGAGAGAGGCGACTCCCGTTGTCCGAGGTCGAATCTGCCATTTTGAAATCGTCTTCGAGTTGGATCATCGTCTGGGCGGGAAAAAGCCCGCCACCTATAACCCTAACTAATTGTAGCTTCGTGGCGTGACGTCACGGGCGCACTAACGCTTCGTCTTCCGTCAACCATAACGTCACTGCCTTGATTCTCGCGATTTGCAGGGGGTTATAACTCCCCTAATCACGCCCTTTCAAATCATTTTCGGATTCTTGCAAGTATAAAAGGAAGAGAAAAGTTGGAGAAGAGCCATTTCGCCATTTCATTCGCCAACACTTCAAACTTCAAGTAAGCACTTCTCCGGATTATGCTCATTCTTTCTGCATTTATTCATGTCTAGTAGAGCCACAGAATCAGATAGGGGTAGCGAATCACCTTCACACAACCCTGTTTCATCATCTGCTCACTCTGATCATCTTTCCCAGCCACCTTCCGGTGAACCCATAGGTGCAACCTCTTCTGTCCCTAGGGAGTCAAAGAAGCTAGTGACTAGAATGGAGGGAAAGGGCCCTAAAGGTTGTCTCTATGGCCTTTCTTCTTATGATATTGGTAGAATCCGGCAAAAGTTTGGCCTTGCCAGCCCCCAGTTTGAAGCCTTCCGGCCAACATCAATACGCCGATGAGCCTCCGGAGGGGTTTTGCTCGGTCTACGAAGCCCAGCTTTCCAGTGGATTGAGATTTCCACTGTGACCGGCCGTCGTAGTTGTTCTAAACCATTACGAGATAAGTGTATCTCAATTAGGCCCCAATGCCATTAGGATTCTGATGGGGTTCGTGATAGCATGTCGAGTGGCCGGGGTGTGCTTCTTGATGAGAGTCAACTTTGCTATAATTTCGTATGCATTTTACCCCTTATTTGTGGCCTATTTGATGTACTTTTGGGGTAGTTGAGTGGATTTCATAGGCACATTTCACCACTTTGAATCACGGCATTTACGATAAGGCGTTTACGTCGAAAATCTCGATATTTTTGGGTGATTTGTGTGTGTTTTATTGGTGTTTGTCACGCCAGGTATGTGGTTTATTTTTATTACAAGTATGACGTGATAGAGGCGTGATGAGTCCACAATCGGTATGAAAATCGTCGTCAACGGAGTTAGTATGATGAAATGACGAGAGCTGAGTTTAGCGATCGAGAAAAAATAAATAAACTATTATTCAGTTTTTATGGGATCCCAACTTTGATGATCAATGGAGAGTGTAGCCACAGTACTTGTGTACTCTTTTCAATGTTTGTGAATAAAGAAAAGAAGGGAAAAGAAAAAAAAAAAAAAAAGAGCAAAACAAAAGCAAATCAACGTACCTTTGCTAGAAGAGGGGCCCACGCCATATTACAATAATTGAATGAAGCGGACGAAAATTGGGACACTTTTATTTTCTTTTTTCTGGGAATTTTTCAGAAGAAAATACGGGAAGTCGACTATTGGTATAAAAAGTCACTTAGGTTAAATTTCAACACACAGTTTTTACACTAGAATTTTATTTTCTCTGCAGTCTTCCATTAGAACAGTAACTTTTCTACTTTTTCTGCAATTCCCCTTAGAACAACAACAGTTTTCTTTATCTTAATTTACGATTTCAACACAACGAAGTGACGATTCGAGTGGTGGATTGCTACAGTTTCTTTTGGTAATTTTATTTCGATCTTTTTATCATGCTTTTTATTAATTTCTTCATGAATTCCTGCGTTTTAGATTTGACTATGCATAGCTAAATATTTTATAGCTAGATTATGTGATGGAACTACGAAATTGATGCTTAAACGAAGATCTAGGAATGAGTAGGTCTTAAAAGTTAATTCTTTTGAATGTTTGTGTTCTAAAACTTGAAATTAATGCCTTTAGTGGTGTCATGAACCATTAATTGATCATACACACAAACTCTATAAATGTATTTTGCGAGGGAGTGTGCGAACTAGGGTTTTAGGAATGCCATGCACGAACTAGTCGAGTTTCTCGCAGCCTGTTCCTTGGTAAGGTTTTTCTAGCTAAGCCGTGAACTCGGTGGATGCGGAGCGTCTCATAGTTCCTAATCATATTAGGTCAATTAAATCCCATAGAGGAGACTGCTGAACCTAATATAGGGTAACTAAGTTGTGGTATTAGCGCATAGGAACCAGTTTAGGATATTGCACCCACAACACATTCATTAGAAATCATTGGTTGGTTGGTAGGTTAAGGCTCGTCCCTAGTGATTCGGTAAAGGTATTGAGAGTAGTGTTCTTGACCATAATTTAGTTATTTCTTTTATCATACTTTTTCAAGTTAGCATTTTCCATCTTTTTCTAGCTATAATTAATTTTACCTTGTTTGTGAGCCTAAACCAATACAACCGTGATTGTGATACTTGACGGATTCCTCGTGGGATACGACTTTGCTCGCCGTTGTAGTACAACCGATCCGGTACTCTGCCGGTTAAAGTTGGTTTACTATAATTTGGCCATCAAGTTTTCTGGCGCCGTTGCCGGGGAATCGGTCAATATCAGAAAGTCATTCAAGTATTTAGGATTAGGTCATTTTTGTTATTACTGTTTTCTTGTCGTTTTGGTGATTGCAGTGTATGACCCGTAGTTCTAAGGAACCTTTACTTCCTTTGAATCCGGAGATTGAAGCATTTGCGAGACATCAGAACAGTGTGAGGAAAAAAGAAGTCAGTTGGAAAAGCATCGACATCAGTTACTGAGTTAGAATCTGAATCAGAAATGACGTCAGGAAGTGGAGATCTGACGAATTTACATCCTGCAGATGAAACTGAAGATGGTTTACGCCTAGACCCGACGCTTACTCCCGAGGATCGAGAAATACAGAACTTAAATAGAGAGCCCCTTCAAAATCCGAGGGCAATTAATCTGGGACCAAATAGGGTCCAAAACCAGGAAGGTTGGCAGAATCAAGTTCGACAACAACAACAAGCCCCTCAGAATAAGAACAACAATCAAGGTAATTTAGTTGGTCAAGTACCTTTTTGACCGAGAATCGGATGATGCAAATGATGATCGGATGATGTTGCGAAATCGACAATGAATCGAATCCACCACAGGCCGCCCCGTTCTGTGCGAAATTTTATGCACCACCAGGGCATAGAATCCAGGCAATCGGGTCGAAACCATGGTAATCAGGGCGGATTTTGAGGACTACGCCACGACTATCATAGGTGAGGGGCACACACCCATCCATTTGCCACCCATTCCGGCAAACAATCTGGAAATTAAAGAGCATGTGCGGTATCTTTTGAATGACAGTGCGCGGTTTCGGGGTAAGTCGACTGAAGACCCGAATCAGTTTTTGAACCACTTTATGCAAGTTTGTCGAACCGTGAAGATGAATGGGGTATCTGAAGAAGCGGTCAGGATGTTTCTATTCCCTTTTGCACTAAAGGAAGCTGCGAGAGCTTGGTACGAGTCACTCCCACATGATTCCTTACACACTTGGGATCAAGTGACTGCGAAATTTCTAATGAAGTATTGTCCCCTCTCCAGAACATTGGACATGAAGACTGACATTGCTAATTTCGAACAATTGGACATGGAGAGTATGCACGAGGCTTGTGATAGATTCAAAGCCATGTTGAGAAAATGTCCACCACATAGGCAAGAAGCGTGGAATCAAGTACATCTTTTTTATGGGGGATTGAGAGAGACTGACCAATCAAATCTGAATGCGGCTTGTGGAGAAGATATGATGAGTATGGAGCTCGATGTTGCATTGGCTAAGATTGAGAGGGTTGCAGAGAGTAACCGACAATGAAAAACTAGGAGAAGAATGACAAGGAAACCAATTGGTTCGGTTGACCAAGTTGGGGCAAGTGAAGAGGCTATGAAGATGCAAGCTGAAATGGTTGAACTGAAGAAGCAAATGAGTGATATGTTATCATGGCAAGAAGAGTCGAAGGGGTGCACTACTTGTGGTGGCGAGCATTGGGCCCCTAATTGTCCAACCCAACACGTTAGTCAATTGACCACCACACAAATGTTAAGCGATCCAACTCTCGAGAACCCTTTTGGAATTAACCCAATGGACATGCACCCATTATGCTCGAGCCCCATGGTCTATCAAACTACAGATCCGAGTTTGACCCCCAATTGGCAACAAATGGATGTGAACTACTTGGCAAATCAGAACAGGGGACAAAATTATCAGAATTGGCGAGACAACCCTAATTTAGCTTGGGCAAGAAATCCTGGTTCTGGGCAGACTACTCAGCCACAGGTTGTGCAACCACAACAGAATCAATATAGGCCTCAACAGCAAAACAATTATGGTAACCTGAGGCAACCTCAACAAGGGGCTTACATGCACCCTAACGCACAATTGCAATATGCCCCCACAGTCAGCACCACCACCTCAGGAACCCGTGCAACCTAAAAGTTCCACGGATATTCTATTGGAGCAAATTAGTAGAGATGTGAAGGAGATGAAAAATGCCCACGTGAACCTGCAATCTGTGGTAAGGATTTTGGAGACTCAAATGGGTCAAATCACGGAAGGTTCGACTTCAGCTCCAAGTGGTGGGCTACCAAGCAATATAGTGAGGAACCCTGGGGGGTGAATGCCATTTTACAAGAAGCGGGAAAGCCGTGGGTAGTGATGTTGAGGCACCGGGGGTTGAAAAGAGAGAGAAGGCAGAGAAGCCAAGTGAAGAGAATGAAGATTGGGAAATCATTGAGGGAGAGAAGGAAGCCGATGATGTTGAAATAAAAGTTGAGGCATCGAGCTCAAAGCCCGAAAAGCATGCGTGAACGCTTGTCGAAATCGGTATATGCACAGCCACAGTATGAATGCTACAACAAAACTTTTTGATTTATCGACTTTGCCATAACCTCTTCGTGGCCCTAAAAAGCCAACTATTACCAAGAGTCAAAACAAATTCCTCGATATCTTACGAAAAGTTGAGATAAATATTCCCCTTGTAGATGCGCTTGCAAACATGCCATCTTATGTGAAATTTTTAAAGGGAATTTTATCCAACAAGGCTAAAATGGAGGAAGTTGTTTGTCTCAACGAGGAGTGTTATGCTGTTTTCCAAAATAAGTTGCCTCCAAAGTTGAAAGACCCGGGTAGTTTCTCAATTCCATGCACCATAGCCCAAGTTATATTTCCCAATGTGCTATGTGATTTAGGGGCGAGTGTTAGTCTTATGCCCAGGAGAATATATTAGACTTTGGGGTTGGGTGAGCTAAAAAGAACGAACATGACCTTACAAATGGCGGATAGGTCAGTCAGGCGCCTCATGGGAATCGTAGAAGATGTTTTGGTGCAAGTAGAGAAGTTAGCTTTCCCCGTAGACTTTGTGGTTTTGGATATGGAGGAGGATAGTCGCACCCCTATATTGCTAGGTACACCCTTTTTGGCTACGGGTAGGACTTTGCTTGATGTTCCAAAGGGGGAGATTATGATGAGAGTGGGGGATGAGAAAGTGATGTTAAATGTTTATAAGTCTATTAAGCACCCATGTGATGACCCTAATGAGTGCCACTTTATAGATTCTATATATCCTCTTGTTGCGGAATGTACTAATATGCAGGGTTATTCTGAGCCATTGGAAGAATGCTTGATGAAATCAAGCACAACAGAGGATCCTGATGAAGAGCTGAGAGAGGCCGCATGCGATTTGGAGGCTACGGATTATGTTGGTGCCAAATGGCACAAATTCATGGAGCTGGAACTAAATGAGGAGAAGATGAACCCATCCATTGAAGATCCACCAAAAGACTTGGAGCTAAAACCATTGCCTGAACACCTCAAGTATGTTTTTCTTGAAAATGACTTGCTTCCTTTGATTATTTCGTCTACACTAACTTCTTTGCAGGAAGAAAAGTTACTTAGAGTCTTGAGGAGCCTTAAAAAGGCTTTTGGATGGAAGATGGCGGATATCCGGGGAATAAGCCCAGAGATTGTGAAGCACAAAATCATCTTGAGCGAAGATGCACGGGCGATACGTCAACCACAAAGAATACTTAATCCTCACATGCAAGAGGTAGTGAAGAAGGAGGTGATAAAGATGCTCGAGATGGGAATAATCTATGCCATTTCAGACAGCAAGTGGGTGAGCCCCACACGGGTAGTTCCGAAAAATGGAGGTATGACCGTTGGACCTAATGCTAATAATGAGTTAATTCTACGCGTCTTTATTCTTGGCTATCGTGTATGCATAGTGTGGAAATATTACATTACATTATTGTAACTATAAAAGCGTTACTTGTGTATAAAGACATATTAATTGTATTTTATAAACAATTAATATGTCATAAAGTCATAAAGTAACTCTATTTTGTCTTATTATGTAATAGACAACTCTACTAGCAATTAATACTAGTGACTTCAGTAATTAATTGCTCTACCCCTAACTTATACTCTACTAGGACCTTTCTCATTCATACTTGTACCTATTTATACCCACTCTTTTATCATGAATAAACTAAGTTGAAGTTTACTCAAGTATTATTACTTTCTCAAACTCTCTTCATGGTATCAGAGACATAATCGTCTTTAATCCGCTGCAAAATCTCCTATCTTTTCAAAAATGTCTTCTTTATCTGAAGCTTCTTCACCTCAAGAGAGAGCCCCGTCGACCTCGCATGGGGTTCTTAAAAAACTATTCATTTACAAACCACGAGACTTGATGGAAACAACTACCTAACGTGGGTCAAGATCTATGAAAATGTATATCTCGGCCGAGCAAGATGGGATACTTATGCAGTTCCAAACACCGCCTACTGAACCGACCCCAAGTTTGAAGCATGGGATACAGAAAATAACCAAGTCATGACCATCCTCACGAGGTCAATGACAAAAGAGATCAGTGAGAACTTCATGATGTATGACACTGCTAAGGATATCTGGGATAATGCCAGAGACCTTTACTCAAAGAAGGACAATACATCTGAGGTCTATGAACTCGAAGCTCAAATCCAGAATTACAGTCAAGGAGACCTGTCTGTAACTCAGTACTACAACCAACTATCTAAGGCATGGCAACACCTAGACATGTTGGAAACTCACCCATGGAAAGATGTAGAGGATGCTGCCTTATACAAGAATATCATTGAGAAGAAGAGGGTATTCAAGTTCCTTACAGGACCGAACTCATTCCTTGATGATGTTAGAGGTAGAGTTCTTTCTACTAAACCTCTCTGACCTCAAATCATGTTTCTTTGAAGTCAAACATGAGGAAAGCAAGAGGAAAGTAATCTTTGCAAAGCAACCTGTGATCACCCTACCGATAGCTCGGCAATGTTAGTGGTCGGGAAACTCTCTTGAGGTTCTTGAGACTTATAGAAACCTCTTGAGAAGACATGAAAGTTGTTCTGTGACCACTGCAAACGCACAAATCACACCAAGGACACTTGCTGGAAACTACATGGTAAGCCTAATTCCTTTAAGCCCTCCAAACCAACCAGGGAAAGTCGAGGCGGGCATGTCGAGGTGGAGAAGGAACAAAGATAACATCTTTGGATGCTCGGTTCTTTGCCTTCAAAGTCTTCATTGCTCAACAAAAGGAAGTTAGTTCTATCAACGACATAGCTACTCATGCTCAAACAGGTATATTCCACTCACCTCTCTGTAATGATACTTGGATTGTTGATTAGGGGCTTCATCCCATATGATTGGTAACAAGAGTCTCATATATCGGTTTAAGCCTCGTCATCAAACCCACAATATTAGGATTGTTGATGGATCGATTTCATGTGCACAAGGTTTTGGAAATGTCAAACTTCTTGATAAGATATACCTTGAGGATGTCTATTTGTACCAAAATTAGATCGTAACCTTATATCATCATCAAGGCTCACTAAAGACCTAAATTGGACAGATCTTGTTGAATAACAATTAGTGTATTTTCTAGGATCTTTCTTCACAGAAATGATTGGGAAAGCTAAAGCTGCTGCTCAGATCAAGTTTATGGTCAACCTGTGAAGATGAAGATTGAAGATCGAAACTACCTCGTGACACTGCAACCAAACCTTAGACAATATCATGTTATGGCATTATAGACTAGGTCATCCAAGTTTTGGTTATTTAAAGTCTTTATTTCCTGGATTTTTTAAAGGATGTAACCTCAGTGACCTTCAATGTGATATTTGTCAGTTTGCTAAACTTACTAAGTCTGTGTATAATAAATTACCCTACTTACCCTCCATACCTTTCACTCTAATACATAGTGATGTATGGGGACCTTCAAGAGTTAAAAGTATAACAGGGAAAGAGGTGGTTTGTCACCTTCATAGATGATCACACCAGGATCACATGGCTTGTTTTTGATGAAAGATAAATCTAAGTTGGAACCATCTTCCAAGAGTTCTATAACATGGTATCCACTCAATTTGACACTAAGATTAAAATCTTAAAAATAGATAATGCCCTGGAATACTATGAGTCCAACCTCAGCACCTTCCTGAATGATAAAGGAATTGTTCACACTAGTAGCTGTGTAGACACACCTCAGCAAAATAGGGTTGCTGAGAGGAAGAACATGCACCTACTGGAGATGGCTAGATCAGTCATGTTCACCACCCATGTGCCTAAATACATGTGGGGTGAAGCTATATTAATAGCCACATATCTGATCAATAGGTTACCCAGCAGAGTGCAAGGATTCAAGACCCCTATCCAAACCCTGCTGACAAATCACCCCTGTCCTCATCTCATTGCTGGCCTACCTCAAAAAATCTTTGGATTTACTGTATTTGTCTACATTCATTCCCAACATAGAAGCAAACTCGACCCCAAAGCTCATAAGTGCATTTTTCTTGGTTATGGCAAAGACAGGAAGGGCTACAAGTGTTATTCCCTCACTGACAAAAGATTCTACAACTCTATGGATGTCAAGTTCTTTGAAAAAACTCCTTACTACAGCAACCCTACTGAGACTGTCACAGATGGAAACCTGATTGAAACAGAAACTCTTCCCTCCTCTGATAGTCCAATGACTCCAACTGCACCTTCCAGTGAGGAACTTGAGGCCTTGCCAATCCCCCTACCAACTCCTAATATTCAGCAACCTAATCAGTCTCATCAGCCTCCTAACCCTGGTCTCCATACACCTACTGAATCCCAGCAACCTGCTGATACTCCCCAAACTCCTGAACCTGCTGATATGCCTCAGCAACCTACTGATACTCCTAAACCTTCTGATATTGATAACAGACCCATTGCTGTCCGAAAGGGAAAGAGATCATGTACTGACCACTCTATCCATAATTATGTGTCATATAATCACTTGTCATCTGGTTTTGCTATGTTTACACAGGACTTGGACACTCATTCCATTCCTAAGAATATACAGGAAGCTCTCAAACATGACAGTGGAAGGCGGTGTGGCGAAATGATCGCACTCATTGACAATCATACTTGGGATCTCACCACTCTCCCACAAGGAAAGAAGACAGTCATCTGTAAATGGCTATTCACCATCAAGTACAATGCTGATGGTACTATTGACAAGTACAAAGCTAGACTGGTTGCAAGGGGCTTCACTCAAACATATGTACTTGACTACAAAGAGTCATTTGCACCTGTGGCAAAGCTCAACACAGTTAGGGTGCTGATCTCCCTGGCTGTCCAACTTGACTGGCCACTCTATCAGTTGGACATCAAGAATGCCTTCCTAAATGGTGATCTCACTAAGGAAGTTTATATGGCTGTACCTCCTGGCTTTACCAACACTCACACTCAAGGGAAAGTTTGTAAACTGAGAAAATTTCTATATGGCCTGAAGCAGTCCCCAAGAGCATGGTTTGGAAAACTTACTACTGTGGTTAGAGCTGCTGGATATCATCAGTGCAACTCAGATCACACCATGTTTATCAAGACAACCAACAGGAAAAGATCCATTCTTATTGTCTATGTGGATGATATCATCCTGACTGGTGATGACCCGGCTGAGATCCACACATTGAAGACCCTCCTGGAAAAAGTGTTTCAAGTTAAAGATTTGGGGCACCTCAAGTACTTCCTTGGCATGGAAATAGCAAGAAATGCTTAAGGGTATAAGCAGTCTCACGGAGAAATATGTCTTTGGACTCTTTGAAGAAAGCGGCATGCTAGGGTGCAAACCAACTATCTCTCCAAGTAGACCCAGTAATCCTCTAGTGCACGGTAATATTGCTGTAATAAAGGAACAATATCGAGACTTGTAGGAAAACTCATTTACCTCTCCCATACAAGACTGATATTGCATATGGAGTTAGCCTTGTCGGTCGGTTCATGCATTGCCTCCCTACCGAGCACCATTGGGATGTCAGTCTCACGATCAATACTAAGATACTTAAAGTCAACTCCTGGCCAAGTCTTACACTTCACTAAGTCTACTGACAGATCAGTGAAGGTCTATACTGATGCTGATTGGGCTGGTTGCCATATAGACAGAAAATCTACCACAAGCTACTGTTCCTATGTATGGGGTAATCTTGTCACTTGGAGAAGCAAGAAACAGCCTACTGTCTCTAGAAGCAGTGCTGAAGCTGAACTTAGGGCACTTGTTTTGGGCATTTGTGAAGCTCGTGGTCGAAAAAGAGTCCTGATCGACCTTCAAAGAACCCCTTCAAAGAACCTATCATCCTCTGCTGTGATAATAATTCAGCATTATGCATGGTAGAGGATCATGTTCATCATGATAAGACAAAACATGTGGACATTGATAGACATTTCCTTAAAGAGAAGATTGATGCCCAGATCATTCAACTCCAATATGTTCCCTCAGCAGACCAGAATGCTGATATTCTCACCAAAGCCATTCCACCGCTTATGTTCAGCAGACTGAGTAGCAAACTTGGCTGTATTGACATATACAATCCAGTTTGAGGGGGTGTGTGGAAATATTACATTACATTATTGTAACTATAAAACATTACTTGTGTATAAAGACATATTAATTGTAAGACATATTAATTGTATTGTATAAACAATTAATATGTCATAAAGTAACTCTATTTTGTCTTATTATGTAATAGACAACTCTAGCAATTAATACTAGCCGACTCTAGTAATTAATTGCTCTACCCCTAGCTTATACTCTACTAGGACCTTTCTCATTCATACTTGTACCTATTTATACTCACTCTTTTATCATGAATAAACTAAGTTGAAGTTTACTCAAATATTATTACTTTCTCAAACTCTCTTCACATAGATTATAGGAAATTAAATGACGCTACACGTAAAGATCATTTTCCTACCCTTTATTGATCAAATGCTAGAACGTCCTAAGTGGTCATGCTTTTATTGTTTCTAGATGGGTTTCGTGGCTACTATCAAATCGTTATAGACCCCCAGGACCAAGAAAAGACCACTTTCACCTACCCCTATGGCACCTTCGCATACAAAAGAATGCCGTTCGGGTTGTGTAATGCACCCTCAACATTCCAAAGGTGCATGGTGGCCATCTTTTCCGATATGATAGAAAAGTTCTTAGAAGTTTTCATGGATGATTTTAGTGTGTTTGGAGATTCTTTTGATGAGTGCTTGGGGAATTTAGATAAGGTTTTGCAAAGGTGTGAGGACACCGACTTGGTGTTGAATGGGGGAAAGTGCCACTTTATGGTTGAAGAAGGAATAGTTTTAGGCCATAAGATCTCTAGGTATGGCATTGAGGTTGATAGGGCAAAGATGGAGGCGATTGACAAGCTCCCACCCCCTATGAACTTGAAAACACTTCAGGGTTTTCTTGGTCATGCGGGGTTCTATAGGATATTCATTAAGGATTTTTTCCAAAATTGCCAAGCCCTTTACACACTTATTGACCAAAGATGTGCCATTTGTTTTCGATGATGGCTGTCTACAAGCTTTCCACACTATTAAGAGCTTATTGGTTAAGGCACCAATCATAATAGCACCCAACTGGAGCGAGGAGTTTGAAATCTTGTGTGATGCGAGTGACACTACCGTAGGAGCAGTCCTAGGCCAAAAGAGAGATAAGCTTTTCAATCCCATCTATTATGCTAGTCACACATTGAATCCAGCTCAATGTAAGTATGCCACTACCGAGAAGGAACTTCTAGCCGTTGTTTTTGATTTCGATAAGTTTAGATCCTATTTGCTAGGTTCCAAGGTAGTTGTGCACACCGATCATGCCGCTCTTAGGTACCTCTTTGCTAAGAAGGATGCTAAACCATGCTTGTTGAGGTGGATTTTGCTCCTTCAAGAATTTGATGTGACCATTAAGGATAGAAAAGGGTGTGAGAATGTGGTGGCAGACCATTTGAGTCGCCTACCTAATGAGATGAAGGATGAGGAAGTTGCAAGTGAGATAGGAGATGATATTCTGGATGACAGGTTGTTCGCGGTGGATACCGCTATCCCTGATATGAAGGTGGAGGTTAGGCCCGTGAGTAAGTTTGGAGGACCTTGGTTCGGTCCTATGTTAATTACCTAGCTTACGAGTTCGTAGATCCTGAGTTATCCCACAACCAACGCAAGAAGTTCTTTAGCGAGTTGAAACATTACATATGGGACTATCCATACCTATATAGGCGATGTTCGGATGGAATTATTTGTAGATGTGTGGATGATGGTGAGATACCTAGCATCTTGTCATTCTGTTATGACAAGGAAGCTGGCGGGCATCATGCCGGCGATAGGACCGCGTATAAGGTTTTGCAAAGTGGCTTCTATTGGCCAACAATTTTTAGGGATGTACATGCCTATGTGAAGGCGTGTGACGCGTGTCAAAGAGCCGGACGGATAAGTAAGAGAGATGAGATGCCTATGCAACCAATCATAGTTTGTGAGGTTTTTGATGTATGGGGGATTGATTTTATGGGACCTTACCCGTCTTCCTATGGGAACAAGTACATTTTAGTCGCTTGTGATTATGTGTCTAAGTGGGTTGAAGCCATTTCTTCACCCACTAATTAATGACAGAAACGTGGTCATTCGGTTCGTGAAAAAGTATATTCTGACTAGGTTCGGAGTGCCACGAGCGATAATTAGCGAAAATGGAAGTCATTTTTGAAACAGACCATTTGATAAACTCCTAGAGAAATATGGAGTCAAGCATAAAATGGGGACCACATATCATCCCCAAACAAGTGGTCAAACGGAGGTGACTAACCGTGGGATTAAACGAATACTTGAGAAGACGGTGAATTCGAATCGTAAGGATTGGGCCCACAAGTTGGGCGATGCATTATGGGCGCATAGGGCAAGCGTTTAAGACCCCATCGGGATGTCCTCGCTTATGTTGGTTTATGGAAAAGTGTGTCATTTACCGGTAGAGTTGGAGCATAAGTCGTATTGGGCCACACGTTTTTGAATCTTGATGAGGGGCAACCGGCGAGAAGAGGTTGCTACAATTAGCCGAGTTGGATGAGTTTACTTTCAATCTTTTGAGTGGTCGAGAGTCTACAAAGACAAGACCAAAATCCTCCATGATATGAAAATTAAGAATAAGAATTTTAAGGAAGGGATGAAGTCTTGCTCTACAACACTCGTCTTCACTTCTTTCAAGGCAAGCTAAAGTCTAGGTGGATGGGACCCTTTAAAGTTTCCCGAGTTTTCCCTTCCGGTGCAATCGAGGTCACTCACCCGGCCAAGGGTACGTTTCTCACGAATGGCCTATGGTTGAAGAAATATGAGCATATGCCTTATGATAAGGCCCTCGAGATTGTGACCTTTACCGACTTCCCACCGAGCGACGAGAGTCGCGAGTCTAGCCAATGACTCTACAAAAATTTGCCGATCTTTCTTTATCCACCGATAATTCTTCATTCCGTCGAGCCAACGACATAAAACAAAGGCGCTTATGGGAGGCAACCCACTTTTCTTAGGTTGTTAGGATTTAGTTTCTTTTATCAAAAAAATAAAAGGTTAAAATTTGAACACGCCACTTGATTCTTGTTGCATACCTTATGATAACCCATATTTTATATGCTATACATCTCCATACTTGTGCTTACATACGCTTAGAGTTACGGCCTTTTGTCGTAGTGGATTCTTGGTTGTTTCTATTGTGATTACACAGGTACCCTGGGAGATACATTGGCGGTTATCATTTGGCATTGTTGCGCCCGATTTGCAGTTCAGCTAAGTCTTTCTTTACTTTATCACTCACACACCGAGGACGGTGTTCCGTTTAAAGTGGGGGGTAGTAGACTTAGCTTGACTTGCCCATGTGCTTTTTATTTATCATCAAATAAGTTATATGCCTAGTGTTTGGTCTCTATTTGAGTAAAAATCGAGCCACTTTTTAAATTCTTCATGATTCTGATGTTGCGAATCCTATGTGAGTAATTATCTTCTATGGTTAATTATTAGTCAAGAGTTGAATGCATGCGAGTCAAACCTTCATCTTGTTGTGGAAATGGAATTCTTATGCACGTAATAGCTTTGCTTTCATTAATTGTGGTTGGTTAGTGAATGATTATAGATGCCATAGACGATGAATCATTACACAGAACTTATACCATTAACTTCGAGGCGAACTAGAAAGGTCAATCTTGGTAGATTAAGGGATGACGGTCCTGGCATTTCTTTGATTCAACAAGAGCCAAATAGCCAGCCATGTACATAATTTCTACAGAAACCCCTCTAAGCCTTTCCAGGGTGGTTAGACCCCCACCCGAACTTAGCCATCGTTGATTAGCCCATAATTACCAACCCTTAGCCTTTATTTGTGGTCTACGTTTCTTTGGCACCCTACGAGTGAGTTTTAATCTTATTTTGGATACACTTGCTAGCACAAGTGTGGGGTGGCGAAGATAGGTATCAAATTATGGTGCTGGTGGATCTTTGGTAATAAGAATGAGAAGGGGTAGCAAAAAGTGTTGGGTTGGTTTATAAAAAGAAAGAAATAAAAAATAAAACGGGAAAAAAGAAGAAGAAAAAAAATTTAAGCAAAAAACAAAAAAAAAATGAATTAAGTGTTGAATAAAGATGAGTCAAAGTTTGCCGAGAAAAAAAGGGCTATGTATTAATTCTTCCAAAGTGGCGTTGGTGGGATGAGTTTTCCTGGAATTATGTTTGGATTTGGGAATAAAAGAAGGAGAATGCTTGCTTGAATCAAGCTAAGAAGGTGAGGTATGAGCTAAATTCAAGATGTTTTGATTAGACTCACTCGTTTTTCTCTTTTGATATTCCTTTTATCCTTTCGCTTAGCCCCGTCCCTAGCCTAACGTTACAACCGTGCAAGTCCTACCTGACCTTAGTTAGCCTTGATTTGACCTCGATTAGTGGAGATGATTATGAAGTATAAACCTATGGTGTAACGCCATTAGTCATGCACTTATAATCTGAGCCGGTTGACCATGATAAATGATTGAGAAGCTATGCACACACACATTCTGTTTCCATGATAAGATACGTTTTGGCTCGTGTTTATTCGCTTATTGACTAGTTTTCACTCATTAGATATTGTGGTTTCCCATATGATAGCAACGTTGACCTCATGATTTATATTTGAATCACTTGATTTGCTCGAGGGCGAGCAAATGCTAAGTGGGGGTTAGTTGATGAGAGTCAAGTTTGCTATAATTTCGTATGCATTTTACCCCTTATTTGTAGCCTATTCGATGTACTTTTAGGGTAGTTGAGTGGATTTAATAGGCACATTTCACCACGGGTTGAATCACGAGACGATAAGACGTTTATTTCGAAAATCTCGATATTTTTGGGTGATTTGTGTGTGTTTTATTGGTGTTTGTCACGCTTGGGTATGTGGTTTATTTTTATTACAGGTATGACGTAATATAGGGCGTGACAAGGGTCACAACGGTATGAAAATCGTCCAAAACGGAGTTCGTATAATGAAATGACGCGAGACTCAAGTTTGGCGATCGAGAAAAAAATTAATAAATTATTATTCAGTTTTTATGGGATCCCAACTTTTATGATCAATGGAGAGTGTAGCCACAGTACTTATGTACTCTTTTCAGTGTTTGTGAAAGAAGAAAAAGAGGGGAAATAAGAAAAAAAAAACAAAAAAGAGCAAAACAAAAGCAAATCAACGTACCTTTGCTAGAAGAGGGGCCCACGCCCTATTACAATAATTGAATGAAACGGACGAAAATCATGGGACACTTTTATTTTCTTTTTCTGGGGATGAGTAGGTCTTAAAAGTTAATTCTTTTGAATGTTTGTGTTCTAAAACTTGAAATTAATGCCTTTAGTGGTGTCATGAACCATTAATTGATCATACACACAAACTCTATAAATGTATTTTGTGAGGAGTGTGCGAACCCAGGGTTTTAGGAATCTGCGCACGCATTTAAGTCAAGTTTCTCAGCACTGATCCTTTGGTAAGGTTTTTACATTAAAGCAGTGAACTCGGTGGATGCGGAGCGTCTCATAGTTCCTAATCATATTAGGTCAATTAAATCCCATGGGGGAATTTGTTGAACCGAATATATGGTAACTAAGTTGTGGATTAGCGCATGGGGCCAGGTTTAGGAGATTCGCACCCACAACACATTCATTAAAACCATTGGTTGGTTGGTAGGTTAAGGCTCGTCCCTAGTGATTCGGTAAAGGTATTGAGAGTAGTGTTCTTGACCATAATTTAGTTATTTCTTTTATCATACTTTTTCAAGTTAGCATTTTTCATCTTTTTCTAGCTATAATTAATTTTACCCTGTTTGTGAGCCTAAACTAATACAACCGTGATTGTGATACTTGACGGATTCCTCATGGGATACGACTTTGATCGCCGTTGTAGTACAACCGATGCGGGGATCTATAGGAGATTCATTAAGGATTTTTCCAAAATTGCCAAGCCCCTTACACACTTATTGACCAAAGATGTGCCATTTGTTTTTGATGATGACTGTCTACAAGCTTTCCACACTATTAAGAGCTTATTGGTTAAGGCACCAATCCTAATAGCACCCAACTGGAGCGAGGAGTTTGAAATCATGTGTGATGCGAGTGACATTGCCGTTGGAGCAGTCCTAGGCCAAAAGAGAGATAAGCTTTTCAAGTCCATCTATTATGCTAGTCACACATTGAATCCAGCTCAATGTAAGTATTCCACTACCGAGAAGGAACTTCTAGCCGTTGTTTTTGCTTTCGATAAGTTTAGATCCTATTTGCTAGGTTCCAAGGTAGTTGTGCACACCGATCATGCCGCTCTTAGGTACCTCTTTGCTAAGAAGGATGCTAAACAATGCTTGTTGAGGTGGATTTTGCTCCTTCAAGAATTTGATGTGACCATTAAGGATAGAAAAGGGTGTGAGAATGTGGTGGCGACCATTTGAGTCGCTACCCTAATGAGATGAAGGATGAGGAAGTTTCAAGTGAGATAGGAGATGATTTTCCGGATGACAGGTTGTTCGCGGTGGATACTGCTATCCCTGATATGAAGGTCGAGGTTAGGCCCGTGAGTAAGTTTGGAGAACCTTGGTTTCCTTAAACTTGTGTGGAGTTAAGCTGACTAAGCTGAGTTTAAGTCAGCGGATAAAGTTCTAGCCTTTTTCTTGATCTTGTTATTCTCTGTGGCGAGAGTGTAGTAAATCGAATTTTGATGAATGTTGGTTTTGTGAAATCGTGAGATGTATAACAATCAATTATCAAAATGTCAGTAAATCTTTGAATAAATAAGTAAGTGCGTTAAGTAAATAAGACAAGTGTTATAGATGTTCCAGGTGGTGTAATCCTGTCAGTCCTCTCTTCCCCTGTGGTGCGGAGGAAAATTCCACTAGAACTTCTTTGAGATGGCCTGGTTACAAAGAGTCCTAAACTAATAGTCCTTGACTAATCCCTAGCTTCACTATCTAAACACTTGTAGAACAGGTAGGATTGCTTTGCTTCAACCAAGCTTGAACCACCGGGTCCTGGAGGTAGAATTGCCTCTTCACCACTCATCACAAACACAGTCTTCCTGACTGCACTCAACTGTCATTCACACCTTCTTGGTGTTTCACAGTTTAAACCTTTGATAAAATCAAAGTTGAGACTTTGAATCAATAACTATGATTCAACTGTGATTTGAGCTTTTCTTCTGGATAATTAAATTAAGCACGGCTCTGTATTTCTTCAATTGAATAAGCTTGATTAATCTTGAATGCACTTTTTAACACTGAAGAAATTTCTCGATCTTGCAATTAAGTGCTTAGCAGGTGTTCTTTTGAATTTGGCTTTCCCCCTTAATTAAATTTCTCTTGACTAAATAGATTCCTTTTAGTTTTCCTGCTCTTTTTCCACACACACCCTCTTATTGACTTTATAGAGGTGGTCTATTTATAGGGGTTCATTCAACGTTCATCCTGCTTGAATCTTGCAACGGCTATATTTTATGACCGTTCTGTTTTGTCAGTAGTTCATCCAATAAAATCACTTCCTTTGTAACGTTCGACTGTACGATCAGTTTAATGGATGACTGGACATATAAAATGGAGTTTCCTTATCAATTTTATCTGGAGTTTATCACTCGTCGTTTCTTGACTGACTTGGAGCATTAACTGAGATTTTACTCTTCTTCAAATATCAGTACTCCAGTTTTCATCTGATTATAATTGACTTAATCAGAGTACACCATGACTCATTATCATCTGAGAATTCATTGTCCTTATGATTCTTAGGTCTTTATACAAGATCCATAAAGTCGGTTCAGGTCACCACAATCTTGCCTGACGTTTAACTTTACAGTCTCGACTTGGTCTTCATAACTGAGTTTGAACCCTCATTTCTTCAATCTTCAATAACTGAGTTTGTGACTCTCAGTTCTTCAGTCTTCATAGATAAGCCAACTGAGTCTGTGTCCCTCAGCGAACTTATCTTCTTCAGTTTGATGCTGGTATGTTCTATTGTTCAGTTTCTCTAAATCTCAGTTTCTTACTTTCTCAGTTCCAACCTAGAACTATTACAGTGCTTGTCTGATTTAACTTATACAAATATCAGACTCTAATAAATCCTATACATTGATATCTCGACATCTTCTTGCTTTGCACTATAATAGCTATTTATGACACTTCATCAGTGGGGTTTAGAATATTAACTGAATAAGCGATGAATCATCATCAAAACATAAATTTTATTTCCAACATTTACCGACTTCCCACCGAGCGACGAGAGTAGCGAGTCTAGCCAATGACTCTACAAAAATTTGGCGATCTTTCTTTATCCACCGATAATTCTTCATTCCGTCGAGCCAACGACATAAAACAAAGGTGCTTATGGGAGGCAACCCACTTTTCTTAGGTTGTTAGGATTTAGTTTCTTTTATCAAAAAAATAAAAGGTTAAAATTTGAACACGCCACTTGATTCTTGTTGCATACCTTATGATAACCCATATTTTATATGCTATACATCTCCATACTTGTGCTTACCTACGCTTAGAGTTTCGGCCTTTTGTCGTAGTGGATTCTTGGTTGTTTCTGTTGTGATTACACAGGTACCCTCGGAGATACATTGGCGGTTATCATTTGGCATTGTTGCGCCCGATTTGCAATTCAGCTAAGTCTTTCTTTACTTTATCACTCACACACCGAGGACGGTGTTCCGTTTTAAGTGGGGGGTAGTAGACTTAGATTGACTTGCCCATGTGCTTTTATTTATCATCGAATAAGTTATATGCCTAGTGTTTGGTCTCTATTTGAGTAAAAATCGAGCCACTTTTTAAATTCTGCATGATTCTGATGTTGCGAATCCTATGTGAATAATTATCTTCTATGGTTAATTATTAGTCAAGAGTTGAATGCATGCGAGTCAAACCTTCATCGTGGAAATGGAATTCTTATGCACGTAATAGCTTTGCTTTCATTAATTGTGGTTGGTTAGTGAATGATTATAGATGCCATAGACAGTAATATGTTACCTAGAACTTATACCATTAACTTCGAGGCGAAATAGAAAGGTCAATCTTGGTAGATTAAGGGATGACTTTCCTGGCATTTCTTTGATTCAACCAAAGCCAAATAGCCAGCCATGTACATAATTTCCACAGAAACCTCTCTAAGCCTTTGCAGGGTGGTTAGACCCCCACCCGAACATAGCCATTCGTTGATTAGCCCATAATTACCAACCCTTAGCCTTTATTTGTGGTCTACGTTTCTTTGGCACCCTACGAGTGAGTTTTAATCTTATTTTGGGTACACTTTCTAGCACAAGTGTGGGGTGGCGAAGATGTGTATCAAATTATGGTGCTGGTGGATCTTTGGTACTACGAATGAGAAGGGGTAGCAAATAGTGTTGGGTTGGTTTATAAAAAGAAAAAAATAATATAAAAAAACAGGAAAAAAGAAGAAGAAAAAAAATTTAAACAAAAAACAAAAAAAATGAATAAAGTGTTGAATAAAGAGGAGTCAAAGTTTGCCGAGAAAAAAAGGGCTATGTATTAATTCTTCCAAAGTGGCGTTGGTGGGATGAGTTTTCATGGAATTATGTTTGGATTTGGGAATAAAAGAAGGAGAATGATTGCTTGAATCAAGCTAAGAATGTGAGTTATGAGCTAAATTCAAGATGTTTTGATTAGACTCACTCGTTTTTCTCTTTTGATATTCCTTTTTTCCTTTCGCTTAGCCCCTTCCCTAGCCTAACGTTACAACCGTGCAAGTCCTACCTGACCTTAGTTAGCCTTGATTTGACCTCGATTAGTGCAGGTGATTATGAAGTATAAGCCTATGGTGTAACGCCATTAAACATGCACTTATAATCTGAGCCGGTTGACCATGATATATGATTGAGAAGCTATGTACACACACATTCTGTTTCCATGATAAGATACGTTTTGGCTCGTGTTTATTCGCTTATTGACTAGTTTTCACTCATTAGATATTGTGGTTTCCCATATGATAGCACGTTGACCTCATGATTTATTTTTGAATTGCTTGAGTTGCTCGAGGGCGAGCAAACGCTAAGTGGGGGGTAGTTGATGATAGTCAATTTTGCTATAATTTCGTATGTATTTTACCCCTTATTTGTAGCCTATTCGATGTACTTTTGGGGTAGTTGATTGGATTTCATAGGCACATTTCACCACGGGTTGAATCACGAGACGATAAGACATTTACGTCGAAAATCTCGATATTTTTGGGTCATTTGTGTGTGTTTTATTGGTGTTTGTCATGCTTGGGTATGTAGTTTATTTTTATTATAGGTATGACGTGATAGAGGCGTGACAAGGGTCACAACGGTACAAAAATCGTCCAAAACGGAGTTCGTATAATGAAATGACGCGAGACTCAAGTTTGGCGATCGAAAAAAAAAAATTATTATTCAATTTTTATGGGATCCCAAATTTGATGATCAATGGAGAGTGTAGGCACAATACTTGTGTACTCTTTTCAGTGTTTGTGAATAAAGAAAAAGAGGGGGAAAAAAGAAAAAAAAACAAAAAAGAGCAAAACAAAAGCAAATCAACGTACCTTTGCTAGAAGAGGGGCCCACGCCCTATTACAAGAATTGAATGAAGCGGACGAAAATCATGGGACACTTTTATTTTCTTTTGCTGGGAATTTTTCAGAAGAAAATACGGGAAGTCGACTATTGGTATAAAAACCACTTATGTCAAATTTCAACACACGCTTTTACACCGCAAATTTTATTTTCTATGCAGTCTTCCATTAGAACAGTAACTTTTCTACTTTTTCTGCAATTCCCTTAGAACAACAACAGTTTTCTTTATCTTAATTTGCAATTTCAACACAACGAAGTGATTTATTCGAGTGGTGGATTCTTACGCTTTTTTTGGTAATTTTATTTCGATCTTTTATCATGCTTTTATTAATTTCTTCATGAATTCCTGCGTTTTAGATTTGACTATGCATAGCTAAATTTTTATAAATTAGATTATGTGATGGAACTACGAAATTGATGCCTAAACGATGATCTAGGGATGAGTAGATCTTAAAAGTTAATTCTTTTGAATGTTTGTGTTCTAAAACTTGAACTTAATGTCTTTAGTGGTGTCATGAACCATTAATTGATCATACACACAAACTATATAAATGTATTTTGCGAGGGAGTGTGTGCACTAGGGTTTTAGAAATGCCATGCACGAACTAGTCGAGTTTCTCGCAGCATGTTCCTTGGTAAGGTTTTTCTAGCTAAGCCGTGAACTTGGTTGATGCGGAGTGTCTCATAGTTCCTAATCATATTAGGTCAATTAAATCCCATAGAAGGGACTGATGAACCGAATATAGGGTAACTAAGTTGTGGTATTAAGCGCTGACCAGGCAGAGATTGCACCTGCACAACACTTTCATTAAAAACCATTGGTTGGTTGGCACGTTAAGGCTCGTCCCTAGTGATTCGGCAAATGTATTGAGAGTAGTGTTCTTGATCATAATTTAGTTATTTCTTTTATCATACTTTTTCAAGTTTGCATTTTTCATCTTTTTCTAGCTATAATTAATTTTACCCTGTTTGTGAGCCTAAACTAAATACAACCGTGATTGTGATACTTGACGGATTCCTCGTGGGATACGACCTTGCTCGCCGTTGTAGTACAACCGACCCGGTACTCTTCCGGTTAAAGTTAGTTTACTATAATTTGGCCATCACTTCTCGATCCCCCTCTTTCGCTATTACTATAAGATGGCAAGCATGCAGGACAAGATGTGGTACACCTTCCAACAAAGGACCAATCGACACGAGTTTATGTTCAAAAGGCCTTCATCACACGGGGACTGGAAGCCTCGATTCTTCTTCCTACGCCACGGCTTAGATAACCCCTACATCGGACAATGGAGGTCAAGGGGCAAAAGAAACGATAAACTGGACAAGGGTCCAGTCCCTCAAGAGGCCAGTATAATGGACGGCTTTGGTTTCGAGGTGGCCACCCGAGATCTAAGCCTTCTCTATTATCTGGCATATCTAGAAGAGGCAGGGCCCTACGGGAATCTTCACGCCCTCGACCAAGAGAACTGTAGGATATTTATCCATTTATTATATATGCTTTTCTTTTTAGAGTCTAACTTTGATATTTTTGTTGACGCTTAACCTTATATTTTCCTTCTCCAGTGGGAAAGTTCTCTCTTATCACCAACCCTGCTCAAGTTCCACAGTCGAAGAGTAGGCCTGCTCCCGCCATCGCTCGGTTGCCGAGGCAAGGCACCTCTCACTTCTTTGGAGAAGGGAGTTCTGCTTTAGCCGGAGATTACTCTGCTTTGGTGTCGAGTCGACGATTCCACTGTTCCCCACCCGACCTCAAACCACCAAAGGCTTATTTGTCCGCCATGGTTCGTTGCGAGATGAGGGACGAAGAGAACACCGGTCGATATAACTCCACTTGCCGGGGAGCATCGAGAAACAAAGCAGCAACAACAAGAAAAAGGCCAACCATTCCCGAATTGGTGAGGGATCAACAAAGACAGGCCAAGAGGGCTAAAGTCGGTGAAGCCTCTTCTGAGACGGAATTCGACTTGAACCTGGTTGCTGACGAGTGTGCAGCCATGGAGAATAAAGCTCTATCTTCTGCACTCCGGAAATTGGGTCACATGTTAAATCGCTTTCTCCTTTTTCTTCCTCTTTAATGTGGCCCATCTTTTTTTTTTCTGGATGATGTATCTCTTTCTTCTCGACAGGCACAACAACTTAGCAAGGAAGCCGCCAAGAGGTTGACCGCACCGGCCGAGTCAGAAGAAAGTTTAAAGAGGACAATCCGGAAGTTTATGGACGAGAGTGCCAAGAAGGGTGCCGTTGTAGCCGGTCTGGAGACCCAACTGGAGATTCATGCGAGAGCAGCAGACTCCGAAATAGAGAATCTGAAGGCCGAGATCATATTTTTGAAGGGTGAGCTGTCTACCTCTGTTAGAGATTTGAACAAAGCTCGAGGCGACTGGTAGGTCCTGGAGAAAAAGCTAACCGAACTGGCGGTGGACCATGAAAAGATGCAGAAAGCACACTACGCGTCTTTAGCTGAGGTGAAGTAGGCTCGAGAAGAGAGATGCTCTGAAGGTCGAGCTTGATCGAGTTCCTTCACAGGTCGAGGCGGCCAGAACAGATGCGATCATCGGTTCCACAAGTCGACTGAGCTCGATGATGATCTGACTGTGATGATGCGTATGGCGATGATGGGTGGTTACACTCTGGCGGTTAATCACGCTTTGGAGGTCTATCTAGGGTTTGATGTAGGCAAACTTGCTGCGCCACAATTCTATGAGCCCGAGGCGGAGAAGCTATACGACCAGTATAACGAGGAGTTCTAACGAGGAATCTCTGGCTCAGAAATATGGTCCCTCGACTTCTGCGCAAGAAGCCGCCGATACCGCACCGACCGTTGTCATCACCGAGCCGACTCCCGATGCTACTTCCTAGCTGTTGTTCTTTTGGATTTTTATTCTACCATCTGAACTTGGTTCTTATAACTTGAATTTGATCTGTAATTACATACTTTGCCTTGCTATGGCTGGTCTTTTCAACCTGGCCTTATTTTATATTGATTTTGCTTCAAATTTGCTTCGATTTTGTAGTATTTTATTTCCTTTTCTTTTTGTTGTCTATCTTTCGCGTTTCGATGTCTTTTAGCTCTTCGCTTGTCGAGCCTCTGGCTTTCTCCACTGTTAGCTTTATCGATGTCGTGTTGCCCTCCAAGTGTATTATGAACCTTTGGTTCTTATTGCACTTGCGAGTTTAGTTTAATTGAGACCGACCTGGTCACCTTAGCATTTTTTGTCTCACGGACTAGTTTTTTCATAGATGGATCGATTCTCTGGGCGTTTGGTCCGACTTTGCGAACCGTCCCTCTGCCTTAGCATTTTTTGCCCATTAGGCTCGTTTGCGCTTCGGCTGGTCGATTGTTTGGGCGTTTGGTCCGACTTTGCGAACTCTCCCTTTGCATTAGCATTTTTTGCCTATTAGGCTCGTTTTTTCTTTTGGCTATATTGAGGGATCCGACTTGCGTATGTTCCCTTCTCGTAGTCGACTGCATTGCCTTTGACATTTTGTATCGCATTAGACTCGTAATGTTAAGGCTGTAGATCCTAACAAACTTAAAAGCATCTCGAAAAAAGACATGTTTATTAGAACATTCACGAAATTGTAAAACAGACTTATTACAAAATGTGAAAACAAGAACGAATCGACATAAAGATTAATTAAACATAATACTTCCTCAGATTATTGGCGTGCCATTGTCGAGGAACCGTGGTTCCATCTGCTCGTCCGAGTTGGTAGGATCCCTTGGGGTGAACCTTCAAGATCTGATACGGACCATCCCAGTTTGGGTCTAACTTACCAGTCGCTTCTTGTCGGCTTGCTTCATTCTTTCTGAGGACCAAATCTCTGACTTTGAAGTATTTTTACTTGACCCTGGAGTTATAATACTATGAGATCTTCTGTTTATATCGTGCCATTCGAGCTGAAGCTATTTATCTTCGCTCCTCAACGCTATCTTTTTCATGTCGAAGATCGGGATCGTTGGTTTCGATATTGTACGCTAGAACCCGAGGAGAGGGAAGACCGATCTCGGCGGGAATTACTGCCTAGCATCCGTAGACCAGAGAGAAGGGCGTTTCTCCTGTCGACGAATTTGAAGTTGTCCTTTACGACCATAGGATGCTCAGAAGTTGTGCTGCCCAGTCTCGGACTCTCGGCCTTTGGCTTCTAGTCTCTTTTTCAACCCTAGCTTGATCTGTCGATTTGTCTGCTTGACCTGACCATTTGCTTGTGGGTGTGCTACCGAGGTGAAGTGTTGGATGATATGATATTCATCACACCATTCTCTAACTCTTCGATCTTCGAACTGAGAGCCATTGTCTGAGATCAGAGCCCTGGGAATTCCATACCTGCATAAAATATCGACCCACAAGAATTTCTTGATGGTCGCTGCACTGATGTCGGTCAAATCCTTGGCCTAGACCCATTTCGTGAAGTAGTCCACTGCGACAACCACGTATCTGTTGTTACCTAGAGCTCGGGGTAAGGGTCCAACAATGTCGACGCCCCATTGATCAAAAGGCCAAGCTGACGAGATGACATTCATTTCTTGGGCCTATTGATGGGTGATATTATCATGGATTTGACAAGTCCTACACCTCTTAACCAGGCGGTTCGCATCTCGTTGCATCGATGGCCAAAAGTACCCGGCTAGCTTACATTTTCGGGCAAGCATCCTAGCCCCGCAATGGTTTCCACAAGCCCCTCTGTGAATTTCTTCGAGAAGATATTCACCTTCTTCTTCTGATGCACATCTTAACCATGGCGCTAAAAAAGATTTTTGATAAAGGATGGAGTCGAAGAAATCATACCGTGCTGACCGAAGTCGGATTTTTCGTGCTTGCACCTTGTCGGATGGTAGAATTTCATCCTTAAGGTAAAGGGCTATTGGATCCATCCAAGTCGCTTGTTGAGTGATCGGCTGCACTTCTGATTCCTTGTAGCCTCTGTCTGTCAACAACTCGACTAAGACTTTCTTGCTCGAGACGAAGTTCGAAGCTAGCTTAGATAATGCATCGGCTCTCTTGTTCTGGTGTTGGGGACCTGCTCGATCTGAACTGATTTGAACGTAGGTATGAGGCCTTGCATCACTGTTAGGTAGTTCTTCATGGTTTCTTCCTTGGCTTCATATTCCCCCCTGATATGATTCACCACTAACTGTGAGTCGCTGTACACCAGTAGATTATCAACTCCTGATTTCAAAGCAAGTTTCAGACCTATGATCATAGCTTCATATTCAGCCTCATTTTTCGTTGCTTTGAAGTCAAACCGAAGGGCGTATGGGAATTCTTCGCCTTTCGGGCTGATTAACAGGAGTCCGGCTCCTGCCCCCTCTTTGCTTGACGTCCCGTCGACTTGAAGAGTCCACTGTTCTTCTGTACTTTGCTTCTCTTGCTCGAGTTGGATGGAAATTCCTTCGGCTAAAAAATCTGCCAGTGCCTAGGCCTTAACCGTAGTTCGCGGCACGAACTCGATGTCATACTGAGCCATTTCCACTACCCATTTTGCCAATCGACCCGAAGTGTCGGGCTTTGCCAAGATCTGCTTCAGTGGTTGGTCAGTAACCACCATGATAGGATGGGCTTGGAAATAAGACCTTAGTCTTCTCGAGGCATGCACCAGACATAATGCCAACTTCTCCGCTGGTGAGTATCGGATCTCGGGTCCATGCAAAGCTTTACTAACAAAATAAACTGGCACTTGGCCGTGGACCCCTTCCCGAATTAGAACCGCACTCACTGCTTCTTCACATACTGCCAAGTAGACTAACAATTTTTCTCCTTCTCGAGGTGAAGCGAGAGTGGGTAGTTCTGATAAGTAGGCTTTCAAGTCCTCGAAGGCTGTCTGACATTCTTCATCCCACTGAAAAGGACTGGCCTTACGAAGAATCTTAAAATATGGTAGTGCGCGCTGCGTGGATCTCGATAAAAACCTGTTGAGGGCGGCCATTCAACCGGTAAGTCTCTGTACTTCCTTTATATTTTGAGGTGCATGCATGTGCTTCAATGTGTTGATTTTGTCCGGGTTCGCCCGAATCCGCCCTTTCGAGATCATGTATCCTAAGAATTTCCCGACCGACCCCAAAGGTGCACTTCTTCGGATTTAACTTCATCTTTGTGTCCCTCAATACCTCAAACACTTCCTGAGCATCTACCAAATGCTGATTCATGGACCGGCTCTTGATGAGCAAGTCGTCTACGTACACTTCTATACATCTGCCGATCTGTTCTGGAATGTAGCCCCGGCATATTTTAAACCAAACGGCATGGTTACATAGCGTAGAAAGTGCTGAATTCGTAATGAAGGTCGTCTTCTCAAAGATCTCGAGGATTCATTAGGATCTGATGATACCTTTGTATGCATCTAAAAACCAAACACTTCAAGTCGATAGTAGAGTCTACTAACCTGGCCGATTCTTGGCAATGGAAATGAGTCCTTTGGACATGCTTTGTTGAGGTCGGTGAAGTCCACGCACATACGCCAGCGTTGGGCTTCCTGACTAACACAGGGTTGGCTAGCCATTCGGGATAAAACACTTCTCTTACTATCCTGGCGGTTAATAACTTCCCGACTTCCTTCTCTATGGCTTCGACTCGATCACGTGCAAAGCGCCTCTTTTTCTGTCTAACTGGTTTCTTGGCTTGATCTAATTCAAGTTTATGGACCGTGATATCTGTGGATAGTCCCGGCATGTCATCAGCCCTCCAAGCAAAAACATCTCTGAACTCGATTAGCAGCTCGACCAGCAATTTTTTTTATTTAGCCGGGATCCAAACCCCGACTTGTACGCACTGATCATCTTCGTCTTCCCATAGACGAACATTTTTGACTGGATCGACTGAGATCCAACTCTTCTCTTCTTCTTCCTCCGGAATCAGTTCTTCGATCAAAACTTGTTGTACTGCCATTTTTCCGTCCATGACAATGGAGTTACAGCTCCGCGCAGCATCAATGTCTCCTCTTACCTCATGAGAGCCGTTCTTGGTAGGAAACTTCATGCTGTTGTGGAAAGTGGAGATGATAGCGTGTTGTTCGAAAAGAGCAGGTCGTCCTAAGATGACATTGTATGCCAAAGGAGCCTTGACTACCACGTAGTTTAATTCAATGGTCCTTCCTTTCTCGCCAACCCCGACTGTCGTTAGCAATTTTATCGATCCCATGGGATGGACCACATGTCCTGTGAATCCAAACAAAGGAGATGCTAGAGGAGCTATGTCCTTCTCGTTTAGTTTCATCGCCTTAAAAGCCGAGAGTAATACAGATGTTTACCGCTACCATTGTTGTCGACGATACTCTCCATATCCGAGTAGGGGCGTCCTGTCCAAATTTAGGCTCGGGGCCAAAAAGAATTTTAGGCCCTCGCACCTGAAAAAAAAAACAGTAACCGAAATATATATAAAAAAAACAAAAAAACTGCGTGAGATAGTCATGGGTTTGGAAGGAAAAAAACCTATTTATTTGACTCCTAGTCCTAGTTTAAAAAAGCAAAAATTATTGTAGCTAGCAAGATTTGAAACTGAGTCTCTTGTCTAGTATACTGACGTGGCCTTTTCTAGTGCTAATACCAGTCCTTAACCGACAGTGTATCGGGTCAAACTGTAGTGCTAGTATGGTGAGTCAGGTGTCGAATCCTCAGGGAACTTGGTAATTTATTTTACGTGTGGTTAAACACCAAAGAGCTGTTATTAACTCGATCTAAATCGCAATTTTATCACACAGATCACTACTATTCTAGTTAACATAAAATAAATATGTAATTTAATAGTTATTCTAATATAATATATATAGATATATAAATATATATAGATGTACATAAATTGCAAAATATATATATAGATATAAATATATAGGTACCAAGATATTAATTTTAGAGAACTGGCCAAAACTTATATAATTGGTTTATACGATCTTTTCGATTAATTGAAATGTGTTCGATCTCTCCTTTTATTTTAGGTCCAATTGAGTAAGTGAAACGGTGCACTCCTGAGGTAAACAATTCCTCCTCACACGAGCGTATGAAATTGTCATATGTCCATTGTCATCAGTCCAAGATCCACAACTGTTACGGTAAACTAATTAATCTAAACAGGTCCCGAGTACAAATCTACCTTTAGATAAAAAGGAGTCATTCCGTTCACAAACGGTCAATTTTATTTTAAAGGCTCCGGTTGTCAAAGCCGGACGATTCAACTTTCCGGTTTAAGTTTCAATTAAACTGATGATTTAACATTATTACGATCTCGAGTACAAATTATAATAAAATTCATTTCTCCCAAAACAAATTTACCCCCGGTTAGGAAATCGGATTCCGTTATCACGTTGTTCACACGGCCAATTTTACCCTCCGGTTTTTCTATCTTTTATTTCAAATTACGATTACGAGCGTCAATTCATAATTAGATTATGAATTCCTCGATCTATTAAATATGTCAATACGAATATGATCAAAATAGAAAAAGATTCAATTAACTCAATTTTAGTCATTTTAACTTAACAACATTTCTTTAACGAAAAGATCGAAATAAAACCGATTACATAGTTTTGGCCAGTATTATATTTATCCTAAAAACATTATAACAACAAAAATACAAAAACAAACATAAATACTTAAGAAAAGTTACCCGAATACGGCAGTTGATTCAGAAATCGTATTTTCCGGACATTACAACTTCTTTAGCAAAACCGACTTCCGAGATTTTCTCGAGCATTACAACGATACTACATTATTACGGCGTAAGGCCTTATTTACTACTAAAAAGAAAAGAAAAGAAAAGAAAAGAAGAAGGAGCAGATATATATATATATAGATCGTTATATATATATTGGTACATCCTCGAAATTTGTTGAAATGAGCTCCTTTATATAGAAAAACTTCCAAGGCCGGACCGGTCCGGTATTAGGCGGATCGGTCCGGACTAATGATTACTTCCACCTTCTTAAGTAATCGGCATATGCGGTATGAGATATTTATATATATATAATTATATATAACTTGTAAAATTCATATCTCGAGTTCTGACCTCCAAAATCGCAAAACGAAATGCCAAAATTAAGATCTCGAGAAACTCTACAACTTTCATGAAGGACTCTTATCCAGATAACGTTTTTTGATGACCTCGTGTTCCTCCTCGAAGCTTTTACGGATTTTTTTCTTAATCCAAGTCGATTAGCCACTTGATCACTGTTTAAGTTCTAGACCTCCAATCTTCATAATTCAAATTGCATTGGAACACTCTTGGAAAAATCTACAACTTTTGTGAAGAACACTTTTTCTGAAAATATCATTTTGATGAGCCATTCGTGTTATTAAAGATATTTCTCTATTATTACTTATCCTGATTGATTGGCTACTTGTCACTTAAAATTATTCAATTGACCATTTAAACTCGTGGCACTCTCTAAATCATTCCAAAGATATGATTAAACTTCAAAATGTCGATTCTCGGGTCTTGGTTTATAAATCTGCGCAATAAAACATCACAAATACCCTACGTAAATCGATGATTTACACTCCGATTTACTAAAATCGGTACAAAATTACAACTTTTTATTATTTTTATTACTAACACTCTAAATTATAAAGACTAACACTTTATACCATAATTTCATATATTTTATATAGAATTTGTTGATAAAACATAATAATATAACATATTTTTAATCATATAAAATAATACATCAAATTACTCCCACTTAGCTTTTGATCGTCCCTCGAGCAAAAATAAGCTGTAATATAAAGATAGTATAATTTTTCGATTATAATATATTTTGTCAATATTATAAATATATTATCTATCTTAATTTAAAATCTTAAGAGAATGAAAAGTATATAACTGAAATAACTTAGACATTAAATATTATTTAGATAAAATTATATATGTAATACTTAAGAAGTATAAATAAAATATCGTAATTATTTTTAATCGCAACTATTATGAAATTCTAATCGGAAATTTTAGTAAGGTAATCGACAAAATGGGCTTATAGAGTTTAGGTTCAAGATGTTGGTAAATCGGAAAAGAAATCAAAAAGAGAAAAGAGTGCAAATGCGTCACTCACATCTTCATATTTTTGAAAAAACATATTCTCAGCATCTTTTTCAGATTTTCTCTCTTCTTTTTTTTTTTTTTTTTTTTTTTTTTTTTTAAGATTAAGAACTAAAAGCGTGAGTGTGTGTAGAAAATCAAAATTACAGGCATTGCTTCATCAAGATTGATCGAAGTACTACTCTTTCGATCGAAAATTACAAGTCCGGTTTCCTTAAACTTGTAATAATTCACGAGATCTTATGATTCAACTTTTCCTCTTTCATTTTATCTTGTGCCTTCATTCCCAAAGAATAGGACATTTCGTGATAATACCCTAAATTTGGACTACTATCATCGAGCAATCGGAGCTTAATTACCTCATAGTGATATAGGACGTTTCGTGATAATACCCTACTTACTCCAATCATTGGTAGCTACATCCGATTTGTGCTTTTTATTTTTAAGTTGTTAATCACGAGATAAGGAAGATACACGATATTTGATTAATTCATTGTAAATATGGTGCTTCGTTCTTAATTAATATATCCGAACTTATTACCAAAATCGGCTATGTTGCAAGTGTCATGAGGTAAGATCGAATATACTACTACTTATTTAATTTTTCCAATCTCAAAGATATACCAAAATTTAGCTTTTACGTCACCATCTCTTTTTTATCAAGACGCATAAACTTGCGGTATTTCAAGGAAATGTAGACCAAAATAGCTAAAGCTCGGTTATTTAATCATAATTGACAATTTAGGTGAGGTCTTGATCACTCTAATCAAAATTGAGGTAGGTTATTTGGCTATAGTTATATTTTTGTGGTGCTAAAAATCAATAAACTTAATCCAATTCCAAATTCATAATTCGTATTGAAAATGATTCTAAAATTTTACTTATAAATATCAATCATACTTATATAATTTTATAAAAACAATATCTAATATTAATTACTCCATTATATAAACTTAAAATCTTCTTAAAATCTAAATTAGACATATAATATATATATATATATATATTTTTTTTTTTTTTTTTTTTTTTCGAAAATTTTAATGAATTTTCTAACCTAACTCTACTCCCCACTTACGAAGTGGCATCGTCCCGATGTTCAATAAGTAGTAAAGAAGTAGGTTCGAAAATAAAATTAAAATTATCTATCAACGTTATTTTTCCGAATTTATTTTAGCGTATATTAATTATATCATTAAATAAAAACAAACAACTTAAAAAACTAAGACATATATATTAAACAAGATACATTATTACAAACTTAACTAAAGGACTGCAAACTTAACTTAACTTATTAAAACTTAAATATTACCAACAAACCACTAACAACTCTCTAGATAGTAGACGAACAACCCGGTGTATCAACCGGTAGCAATCCAAACCGACTATCTCTAGACGGAAAAATTTCATCCGTCTCAGATCTTCTACTCCATTGAGAAGAATACACAAACGTGATATCAACCAAGAATTAGGCATAGGTTTCCCCCTACTACCTCTTGTGATCCCAAACTCCAACACTGTCCTTTGAATCAATATACCCCAATCAACAAATACACCGAATGCCAAAGCAAAAAGTAGAAGCATTTCATTCTCGCTTAAACTTCCAAAATCCCGTGGGATAAACTCGAGAATTTATAAAATGCTTCCACGCTTTCAGATGTGGAAGTAAAGCTCGTGTAGACATGTCGTGATTTGTATCAAAAAGCGGGAACAGACATTGGAAAGACTCGTGTACTTTATTCAAATGATTAGAGGGATTTTGTAGTCCCCATTGCAATTCAAAATGTGGCATAGAAACTGGTGGAATTTCAAAAATTTGGTTGATGATAGATGAAGAGAAGTGAAATGACCACTCCTCTTACTGAGAACAATGCATGTAGACTTCTATCATAGATGTCGTCATTAGCGCAGAATAAAATTCTCGCACTATCGAGACATTTACCCTTCCTCTCGGTGTACTTACAAATTTTTTCCAACCGAAACTCCTAATGAGAGTTTTACCCCACTGATCAATTTTATCAAAATTCAAACCTTTCTCCAATAGGATTGGAGAATTAGCAAAACGAGGGTGTAAATTTATACTCTCATTAGAGGCTTGCGATTCCGGATGATCCGGTGTATTAGGCTCGTAAGAATTTACAGATGGTGAGGAGTGGTTCGACATTTTAAAACTTGATAAAAATAAAATGACAGTTGGAAGTAGATAGGCGGTGAAAGAAATTTATATGCTTTCCTCATTCCCCTCTCCCTTTATATAGATAGAAAGTAATACATACGTGGATGAACGAGATGGACTCAAAAAATGAGTCATCTTTGTTTCCTTTCACGGATCGGGCAGTATAGGCCGGACCGGTCCGCCTCATCCTCGCTTTCTTGAGAGGGAGAGGTAAGAGTCAATTTGATTTTTGGCTATTTACTTTCACGTGCCTCTTGCTAGCTCTTTCCTCGAAGATACATTATAAAGTTAATTTAACTTGATACTGAACGGATAAAACGACACATTATATTTTGTAAAATGACATAGTAATTATACGAAAATTATTTTTGGGTTTTTTTTTTTTATAGTTTTATAAAAACTTAACCGATTTAAAATGCAAACCAAAATTTTATAAAATCTATTGTAACGTTAAAGTAAACTAAAATTGAAAACAAACCAATAGTTAAATGACAAAAGTCGAATGTGTAGTAAAAACATGTTTCATCAAAAATTCAATCTTCACCATAATCTTCCTCCGGATCAACTTGAAAACTCGAACTTGGAAACGATCGAGAAGGCGATGGATAAGCCAAGTCGTGGTCCTGATCGAACTATCAAGACCCATCGAACTCATGCCGATGTAACATGTGCAAACTCGGTGAATCCTCCCAACTCGACATCGCCGGTCTCTCGAACACTGTCGAAAAATACACCGCCCACTAGATTGGCTTCCAAAAGGATAAGGCGATGGATGAAAGCTCGATTGTGGTGGAATAGGTGTTTCCCAACGTGGTAAGGTATATGGATCGGTCGACAAGGTGGATAGGCGGGATCATCAAAAGTAGGATTACGAAGCAACCTGCTGCTCTTCTTAAACCTCTACGAATATCATCACACCATTTGCTTAGTACTTCTCGCGAATAAAGCCACATTGGCTTGACCACGCGCGCAACATCATCACATCACTAAAGATTGAAACATGTCATATGTGATAGTGTTGGAGAAAGGAGTTTGTTGAGTGACTAGAAAAAGATGGAAAAGAAGAAGATGTAAAACTCGGGTGGAGTGGGCCGAGTTTGACGTCTCCTAAGCAAAGAGCTAATACTACCATCCGGAAGACTAGTCAAACTAGGTCCAATCGATTTCCATCGGCCGGAGATAACTTGTCATTAGGCGGAATGGTACTCCCAACCTACGACATAAATCGGAGATAAAACAAGGGAAGTAAAGATGACTCCTGGTCCAGCGATGACAATACTCTCAAAAATCCTCTTAAACATGACCTTTCCAACATCCACTCTAACATCATTTACCATAGCCTGCAATACATACATCTTCCTTTCCAAAAGCGGTGTGTTTACGAGAAGGATAGAGATTATGGCTAATAAATCTTTTAATCGCCCTTAAACCTCTAAAACAGCTTCCGTAATTAAACCGATTTTCAACCCACACCGCGGTCGGGTCAAAAAGCAGTCTGGGGCTCTCGGGCGATCTGCTCAAAACTAGCAGGATCATCTAAATTATAGACTACCCTATAATCCTCCTCATCGGAAAAACCTCAACTCCTAAAATTGCATTAATGACGGCAGGGTTAAAAGGAATATTTCTAGCTCGTAAAGGTACAGTTTCCGACTGAGTAAGCTGTTCTTCTGACATAGTAGATAAAACCGAATAAAACTCAGCTACTATAGTCGTGTTAATCTCACCTTCCCTTCTGGCTGCTAAATCTAACCACTGACGCCTTCTAAAGATATTTTTGACTTCATCACCTAAGTCATCCAAATCTAAACCTTTTTCAACCAAAACATCACACTTACTATAAATTTTTGCATACGCTTTCTTAGCCTCAGGTGATGCGGTTCTTTCAAAACTTACAGATTCCTCTTCAGGTGATAAAATTACTGTGCCTACGACAGGAGTTGAAATTGGAATTTTTGATTTTCTCTTTCTAGAGACTCTAGTACTCGACTCAGCCATTCTACGATATTGGTAATGCCAATCAACAACAAAAACAACAACAAAAACAGCAAAATAATAATAATGTCACAACACATTCAAAAATCAAAACAGTTGAAATTAATCTAAAAAAATTATGAAAAATACAAAATTAACAACTAAATAAACTAGATTATACCTTATAGTGTAAAAACGTTGAAAAGTGGGCGGAAAAGTGTTAAAGTCACCGGAATGAATGGAGCTTGTTCTTGACCCTTTTTGAATTTTCCACTTTGTGTTGAAGAGAGAGATGATAATGAGAAGAAATCAAGTAGTGGTGTAGTGTGAGATGAATTTTGTGGAAGGAATTAAAAAAAAATCGTAATGTGGGGTTTGGGTGTGGGGTGCAGGTTGTTAGAAAAAATTAGGGAAGAAGAAGAAGAAAAGAATGGTCCCCCCTGCTTTTTTATGTTTTAGACTTCTGACCGGTCGAGATTAAGGCGGATCGGTCCGTGAACAATTTTTTTATTTTTTCGATTTTTTTGTGATTTTTGAATAAAACTTATACAAATTCTAATAAAACTTAATTAAAGTCTTAAAATAAGTTTATAAAATTTTCTTAAAATAAAATTTGAAGGAACTTTTATAATTTCATAACAATTTCTAAAAATTTAATAAAATCCTTATAACACTTTAATAAAAAGCTTATAAAAATTTAATAAATTTATATCAACTCTTATAAAACATCTAAAAAAAAAACTTTTATAAAACTTTTATAAAACTCCTCAAATTTTATAAAGATCCAATTTTATAAAATTCTCGAGAAGTTATCTAAAATTTTATAAAATAAAATAAAATAAAAGACTCAAAACTTAAGGGTTCCTCGATTCTTCGATTTCTAAATCCTCCAAAGTTACGATATAACGCTCGATCAACCTAACTCCTAAAAATGAGGCATTTGAATTATCTCTCGAATTCCATCGGGATTTTCGGATAACCACCTAATCGTTCCTTCCTAACAATACTCAAACACTCATCCCAGGATCTGGTTGTGTTTTTCCCACAATGTCAACATGTTCACTTTTTCCACAGATCGCATCTCATTAGAAACTTTGCCCTTCTTTTATCGCACTTCTTGATGTCCCATTACATACTTCTCTTAATCTAATCTCTCTCAACAATTTCTTGTTTTGTTCAAAAACTAAAGCTTCTATAGAAAACGCGACATCTTTATCAAGGCCTAATTTCAAAAGTAAAATAAAAACTCCTATTCTATCTAAAAAAGACATCCAGCTTCTTTTACGTCTATCCGGTAAAAGACGAAAAAGTTTTAAACATAATTAAAATTACGAGAAAAGTAGAGTAAAGATAGATAGCACTGGTATTTGGTGATTCCGTTTCTCTGCTTTCATTTTTTTTTTTTTTTTTTTTTTTTTTTTACTCTTTTTTTGATTTGTCGGGGATCAATCAAGAGCATT